>PPHD01016474.1:0-15546 GCA_002909625.1 Bambusicola thoracicus
AAGTACAACGTCTTACTGATGTTACAGTACTGCTTAGCATCAGCTCTCTTAAAGCTTCCCATGCATCAAGATGTGTTTGAAATTTGGACCACATTCATTAGGAAACAGTTAAATAGCTTTCTTTTGTTCACGAGTCACTTTCAAAGTACTTTGTTAGTTCTCAAAATGCACCTTCATTTTAAAACAAAGTAATTTTCAAGTATGCTAATTTTAATGAAGATTAAAATCCAGAAATCCATAGATTTATCTGTAAGCTAGCATATATATGCATACACTCACATACAGGTATTACGGGTGGTACCTTTATCAGGTTTGTAGCTTTCCACTTCTGCAGTGGTTGTAAATATAATAATACAAGCTTTTGGCCAATAAGTAAGAAGTTCACATGCAATTTCATTACAGATGAGATTCCTGTTTGAGATTAAGGCATGTGTAGGTATCTACATGTGAAACTCTTACTCTCATGTTGGTCAAGAGATTTAACCAACATAAACCAAAGCACCCTGAAAAGCCATTCAGATGACCACAGGAAGTATTTACACTAAATTGGTTATTCTGTAGGTTTCCTTTACAATACGTAATGCGATTCAGCTGACTGTACAACATGTCTAGTGCTGTTTCAGAGGACTTAAATGTACCTGGCAGCTGCTGTTCCAGGTAACCTAATGCAGATAAAATGACACTAAATGGCTGTATCTATGCAGATGAATCTTATCCTTATTTTCATTGACTGTGGAATAATAGAATCCTTGTTAAGCCATTGGGAAATGTCACCACAAGCTCTCATTAGGACTTGGGCCTACGACCTTTGGGGCATTCCAGAATGAAAGCTACGCTACAATGGCATCTCTAGAGAAGCAAAAGTAACTGTGTGTTCCAGCAAGAATACTGATAATTACAGAAATAAGATTTTAAAAAATGAAAAATGAAATAAAAACAACACAACAAAGCAACAAAAGGAAGAAATATCTCACCAGTTCTTTAATTATCCCCTCAGGGCTCTGGGTTTGGTTATCACTTTGCATCACTTCTTGAGTTTTCTGCACTGATGGCTGTTCCTTAGGAAAAAAAGCCATATTATCAGCTGTGTAGCTACCCGTGTAATTTACAGAGGCACAGGATTGCCAAGAAGTTTGTAAAATAACAGTAATAATAAATTAATCTAAATTCCTAGAAGACTGCATTCCAGAATCTGTATTTCTAATGCACTCCCAATGGAGACTGCAACAGAAGGAAGCTGGAACTGCCTGGAATATCTCTATTTATCAGCTGTTCAGTGAACATTTTTAGATTCTGTAGTTGCACGGATCACCACAGCAGAGGGTATTTCGACCTCCATCAGGAAGGATGAGGAATTACACCCCTTCCTTCTGCACTGGGCTCAGTAAGCTGCATTTGCACAAATCATAAAGGTGAGAGCACTCGGGTGAGTGCTTCAGGACAAGAACCTGGATGAAACAGTAGAGGAATTTACACCAGACCCAGATCAGGCTTAGGAAGCAAAGGGTTTTGTTCTACTCGGCCTACTGAGGGCGCAGCTTTGCCAGCATCACTTCTGGAGCGCTGCCTCCCCCACAGAGCAGAGCGCTTCCCGCCGTAGCGCGTCGCCTAGGAGACCGCGTCTCCATGCCCATCAGCAGGCCGGCAGCCAATCGGAGGCGCCGGCGCGAGAGGAGGGCGGGCTTTGCTCCGCAGGGGCGTCGGCCATGTTGGTTATCTCAGGGCGCGATGCTCAGCGCCAGTATCAACAGTGACTCCAGTCGGATAGACCTGCTGGAAATGACTTGCAAAAATCAATTAGAAACGTGGGTGTGAGGCAGAATGCGCCCCTCTGACCGAAAGAACTGTGCTCATTGAGCCATTCACTCTATGGCTCTAAGAACAACATGTTTAAATCACTTTTTTTTTTTTTCCTTTTGCATGAAGCGAGGCTGGCTGAGCGCTTTCCAGTGGTAGGATTTCTCAGCAGACAGTGGGATCCGTCGTGAAACGGAGCAAGGGGGTGAGTTTACTGCAGATTGCAAGCGTTTGTGGCAGCGCCTGCATTCGTGTTTCTCACCGTTTTTAGCGGAGGGGAAGAAAATGGCGCAAAGCGGTGTTTCGTACCTGCACTGCTCCCTCTTGCCGCCAGGTGTCGCTCCAATGCCACGCAAGCGGCAGTTCCCCTCTACTGCTGCATTATGAGGGTGTTCCTTATAACCTGTGAGGTTTTGGACTTCCCTGCCTGCAGGGGCTACAACTCACTTAACCAAAGACACAAATTTAGTGGGCTTCTTCGAGCAGAAGTCTATAAAGAAACAAATCTATGAGTCTAAGTATGCTCTCCCAAATTAACGTGCTGTAATAAGTGCATAATGGAACGGCTTTAAGTTAAAAAGCAGCTGGTAATGCTGTGAGAACTCTACACACTTTTCTGTTTCAAAGAGACAAACAACGCTGTCATCTACTCTGAGCTTCCTCCAGAGGAACTGCAGTGTTTAAGGGAGTGTGTCCTGTCCCCTTCACACGGATCCTGCAGAGAGCACCCTGTTTAGCAGATGACTCCTTTTCTTCCCCATTGGCAGAGGATCCAGAGGCAGCCCTGGCAGTAAGTTAGCTTAGGCCCGTTGTTATCATTTTGTGGTCTCTCTCGTGTTTTCTTAAATAATGATTGAGTGACGAAGCAGTAAAGCTGGGCGCTGCATCCAAATCCAGATATTCACTGGTATTATCGGTAGCAAATTGCTACAGCTTTCCTTTTGGAGAGTGTAAGTGAATGACTCATTATTGGCATCGAGGAAAGCCAAATGATCTAATTTGGGTGCAGGGATTTCTGCTTTACTGGAAAATGCTCCTCTTACCAGAAGGGAATGATTACAGAGAATCAACATTTTTGTAAAACACCTTTTGTCCTTTCTGTGTGACTGAGTCATCTCAGGGTGACCTGCTGTGGGAGCCTGCAGTCTGTGTGTGATACCCCTAATCTCTTCAACTGCAGCAAACACGCAGGGCAGTATTCCATTATTAACCATGAACTCAGCTCATTGAGAACTACATGTTTTGGATGTTGTGTTGAGGGACGTGGTTTAGCGAGAACCATTGGTGATGGGTGGATGGTTGGACTGGATGATCCTGTGGGTCTTTTCCAACCTTAGCAATTCTATGATTCTGTGATTCTAGATAACGTTGCTGCATTCGTTGCATAAAGATGTTAAAACACATATTTGCATATAAAGTCCTTTAAAAACATCTGGCAGCAGTTGTTAGATTTCTCTTGTAATCTAAGGGGTTTTCAAACCTATCGTAGTCTGAATTAATCATTCCAAGTGTGTTATCCTTCACCTTCTGCTGTGGCACATTCTGTTCTAATTCTGCTAAAGCCCATCAGTATAATTTCACAGCATAATCAAAGCAAGTGTTTAATTGCTGATGGGGCCTTGCTGCTGTAGGTTTACTTTGGGAATTGTCCCTGTAGTTTTGCTGACTGCCACAGAAACTTTTGAAACTGATGTTCACTGGGTTCTTACGGATCGCTGTATATTATGGGCATGTGCTTCTGCCTATGCCTTCTTCTGCTGTCTTTGTAGGGTGGTGGGGACTTGAATTCACTGAAGTTGCTGAAAATGATTGTTACATTTGTTTGTGGAAGGGTCTCTGTCCTTAAAAAATATTGTTTGCAATTTATATACAGCTGTTTGGTTGCTTCTGCTTTGTATCATTGACATATTTCTGACTTCCATGTGCCCTTTGTTAATCAAAGTGCTTTCAGTACTCTGCAAACGAATGCATATTTAGATCAAATACTATATTAAGTGCCAAGAGGCAGTGATGGTAAACCACATGTAAGCATTTAAAAGAGACAGCCTGTTTCTAAAATATAACCTGTACCTTCTCTCTGAAGAATTGTACACACACTAATTAGCTTTGGGTATCAGGTAAGATAAACGAGTCAGTTTGGGTGTTTTTTAAATTAATTTATTTATTATTTTAGCAATCTAAATATCTTCGTATATGACTTGGCTGTGCATTTTGAAGTGTTAAAAATAGTAGAATCCTTGTTAAGCCATTGGGAAATGTCACCCTTTCAGCTGTAATAGGAGGCAGGTAGGTTAGTAGGATATGCGCTGACATGACTTTGAAACATGAAGCTAGTGACATTGATGTCTCCACCTCATAATGCAGAGCTGTTACTGCTGCTGGGGCTAGGAAAATGTTGCTGAAACAAGCCCGAGAAAGGCTGCTAGGATTTGACACAACACTTGTGATGCAGTCACTGTGTTTGCATCAGTGCTGTGAGCCGTGAGCACCAGTGTGACAAGGGGAGAAGCGCACTTGCTTTTGGCACTGACAAAAATAGGTGTTACCTGGGGAGCGTGCATCCCAGGCTAGTTACAGTCTGACCTGCAGGATCAAATGGGATAGGAGCACGTTGTCTCAAGTATGGCACAGACAATTGTTACAGATAATCCAGAATCGTGGCTTAGATGCATAATATGGTTTAGTGTTTTATGTAGAATAACTCCTTACTGGCTGAACTCTGGGTGGACAAGGTCATTTCCCAGCACCTCTAACTGCACCCCCATGTCACACAGCACCTGATGCAGAATGGGTGCCCTGCTCCCTTTCCTGCATTTCAGCTTCACCTGATTCTTATAGACAGATGTTCACCTTTGTTTATTTTTTTCTAAAGTCAATCAACTAAATAGGAGCATAATAATGGCTGTGTATTTCTGTGCTTTGTGCCTTGAGTGTTTTTACACCACCATGTTTTCTCGTTGCTTTTTAAGGTAGGTCATGAAAACTGAGGAGTGGACTCTGATGGGCACTGTGCGTTTGTATGAAGTTTCCCTGTGGGTGAGGGCTAAGCCTATTTCTTGGGTCAGTAAAGGGTAGGAAAAAAACCTGAGTTATTTTTGATGTCTTAGACTTGGGGGTAACTGTTGAAAGTCTCCTGCAGGGAAGTGAAAAAACAAAAGCTCAGTAAAACTTCATTAAGAGCAAACTATAGGTAAGACATTATTTACAGAGTGTTTTATTATTGCAGTAACTTCTACAGCCAGCTCTAATCGGATGTTATGCTAACAGAAGAAATGAGCTCAGTGCTGATCTATAAAGTAGCTGTTGCCTAGTGACTCATGATCCTGGCACACCTGCTTTATGCAAACAAAAAATAGCACTGTGCAGTAGTAGATACACGCTGACTTTTTGTTGGGGTCACTGCTTACAGCATTACAGATCCCAGTACAGACCCCCAAGGGGCACTGCTTGTCACTGATCTCCACCTGGACCTTAAGCTACTGAGTATGATTTTGCAACTGATTCTACATCCATTGGATGGTTCACCCATCAAATCTACACATTTCCAATTTAGAGAGATGAGTGTTATGTGGGACCCTGCCAATGGCCTTACTGAAATTCAGATGGATTACATTAGTGGTTCTTTGTCCACTGCTGCAGTTACAGCATCAGAGGAGGCCATGAGGTTGGTCAGGCAGGACTTGCCCTTGGTGAAGCCAAGCTGGTTCTGTCACTCTGAACAATAAAACTGGGACAGTTAGCTGGGTGGGCTGTCTCTACCTGGGGACGGGCTGGGCATTGGTTGGCTGGTGATGACCAGTTGTGTTTTGCATTGTTTTCCCCCTCTTTCTTATTGAACAACCTTTATCTTAACCCACAAGTTTTCTAACTTTTCACCTTCTGATTCTCTTGGCCCCATCCTGCTGAAGGGGGAACTGAGTGAGCAGCTTTGTGGTGCTTAGCTGTGCACTGGGGTTAAACAAATCCTAGGTTCTCACTATGGAATGTCACTGCATAGACACGGCAAGGGGCAAAGAAATCTAGTACGAAATACATGAATACAAGTATCATACCATAAAATGTGCACATAACTTATTAAATAGATTAAATTAGCTTAAAAGCAGACTTCAGAATGGAAAAAAAAAAAACATTTTAATGCTTATTAATCAATTTTGTGAAGCTATCTAATCATTTTATTGGTCATCCAAATGTTATCATAGGTCTCTGCCAGTTATATCTGTAGGTGGCACAGACTCGTTGAGAAGTAAATAATAAAGTTATGCCTACATTATGTTTTGAATTACCTAATTAAATGGTCACAGTCCAGCAGTGTGCACTTAAATGCAGCTAAATGCAAGCTGATACACTGAGGCTATATGGGCTACGCTTACAGGAGGAGAAACCCTATGTTCTGACTTGGGAAAGGAATACAGATTCATCATAGCAAATTGTTTCAGCCTGAGCTCCCATTGTAAGTGTAAGTAAAGGTAACTACGTGGTCTGTGGATTTATCAAAAAAGTGATTACAGGAAATGTGTCAGGGAAGGGGTTTTTCTTTCGTATGCTGCACTGATAAGACAGCTTCTGCAATGGTGTGTTATTTTAATGTGGCTTCAATCTAGGGAAGGAACATACAAACTTGATGATGTGCTGCTAACAGACCCTCAGCAATGAAAGGAAGGTTAAGATTGAACTAAATAACAGTATATATATATATATGGAAAAATATGGGTGATAGCAAAGGCTTTTGAATATGTTGAGAAAAGGCACAAGAAGATACAGTCACAGAAATTTAAAGCTGAATGAACTATTGTAACACCCATATAATGTCCATATATTGTCAGCATTGGTGGAGGTGGTGTTGTGTCAGTGCTGAATCGGATTCTTCATCCTTTCTAAAGAATCTGCAGATAGAGAGATACAAATAAGAGTCTAATCTCAGTGCTGAATATTTCCCAATTTTTATAACGGGGCAATCTCTGTTTGCATCAGAACTTTGGAAAATGTCACCTTTTTTTTTGTTTCCATCATTTTCTTCTTGCACATCCCTCTATGCATCTAGGGCCTGAATAAACTCTGTTGAAACAAAAGTAAATCTTCCATGAGATACAGTGTAATTAGAGGCTCATGAAATAGCAAAACAAATAATTTTGGCTCTTCAGTTTGTATGTACTCCTGTAGCTCCATTGAACCCTAAAAAACAACACCCGTGACGTGGCCAGAACTGTTTTACAGTCATATTCTTGCCTGCTGCTGTTGCAGGGAATTAAACCTGTGAAAACCCAACCACCAGAGTAGGTGTGGAGGAAGCACTTCACTCTGGCCATAGCTGCATCCTGATGAATTGTCTGGTTACAGTGAGATCAGAACCACTGGTTACAAAGCGCTGGGTAGAAGCAAACAGAAACATCCAGGAGAATTCTGGGACATATTCTACAGTCTCACTGCAGTGTCAGTCGGTAGGAAATGTGAACTCCCAAAGAACCATAGAAGTAGCACTGGAACATTTTGTTTAATATCTCAGGCAAAATAATTTTACTAAAAAGGAGCAATGAAAATGAAAAGTGAGGAATTTTCACGTACTTTTCTTCTGCATTTTCCCACAATGGCTAGTGCACCTCTTTAGTCTCTGAGGCACAAGGGAAACTGAAAACCTGCTAGACTGAGACAAGTCAACTTTCCAGGATGAAACAGTACCTTGGTTGGTCTGTCTGAGAGAGATGATGAGAGAAGCATCCTAGGTGTGATACGAGCAAGTCTGAGATACTTGCATCTAATGATGAAGAGATCTGTTAGCATAACTCATAGTACAAGGATACTGCAATACTGATATACAAAAACATGGATTTGAGCATGTAATGGACTTCCTACACCATCAGCTTAAAGAAATCCTAAAAAATATACGTTTTTCTTTCTCTTATATTTTATCATCAGACTTTTTTTCCTGGGTGACAGAAACAAGACTAGCCGAGCACCTTGAGCAGTCACTTAACTCAGCCCTTTGCTGCAAGGCAGAATTGACTCTTCCCAAATCTTTCCTGTGTAGTGTTTTTGCAACCGGTTCCTAAAAACCTCTGGTAATGGAAATTTTAAACCCAAAGACTAATAGCAAACACCGACCCCTATCAGCAGAGAAGGTTAGTGAGTGCAAGAGAAAATATTAGTATCTAGTAGTAGCTCAGTGGTACTTTGATATTACGTTACCTTTTAGATTTTGCTGTAGGAGATCAAAAACCTGGAAATTTCTAAAACTCTCCTGAGTAAGTCAGGAAATTCCACAATTCATAAAAGTTTATATGCATATATGTAGGGGAAGTGCTAAGTCACAGCTTGAACCAGTGATGAAGCACCTGGTGGGAATGCAGGGCCAACCCAGGGGAGCTTAGGTGTATCCAATGAACCTGAGTGACCAGAAGGGGTAAAGCCAGGATCCACTGCCTTCCAGACTTCATTTAAGGGTTGGCAGCGGACGTGAGGGTACCTTGTTGGAGATCTCTGTCTATTGAGGCCTTCTGAAGGTAAGCTGATTATTTCTTTTGTTTCCATGCTTATAGCTGCTGTATTTGAGCAACTTCTCCACTTGCTGCAGCCTGGGTCTTTGCTGCTCTGCTGTGATTGTACTTTCACTGCAGCTCTGAGGAGCTGCACGTGTCAATAGGGTACAAAAAGACTGAGAGGGTAATAGAGCACAGTGGAGTACCAGAGTGATGAAGAGCAGCAACAGTTTTATGAAAGTAAATGGAGTGAGAACAGACCAGTAGGGATCTGGGAAGACCTCCAGCAAGAGGAGAAAGGCATGAGAACAGCAAAGATTTAATTACTTTGCCTACAGTTTATACTTTAAAGGAAGAAAACAAAATGTTTATTGGAAAGCAGAAAGAAAAAATCTGGAGGAAAAAAAGCCCTAGCCACGTGCAGTAAGTCTGATCATAAGAAAATAAGTTATGATGATAAGAAAATTTCCTAAAAAACATATGTTGGTAGTCATTCAAATTGCATATCTGTAAGTCTGGGGAAAAAGTATACAGGTAATGCATGCAGTAAATGTTGTAGTGAAAGGAACTGAGATGGAGTGCCCTGCTGTTCCCAGCCCTGCTCACTGGGTTTAGCACCATGACTTGGTCCTTCTAAAATGTAAAGGCTGTGCTGGCAAGTAATTTCTTCCTGGTTTTCATGCTATGGTTTGTGATCAACTGAGATGTTTGAAAACAGTTTGGAAAACCATGTATCAATTCTGACTTTGTTTAAATATATGGCTATTTCTAATAGCATGTTAAAATGTGTGTTGACTCATGACATCAATAAATAAAACCTGAGAGGAAGTATATGGTACTATACCATGGTAGTGGTGGCATGTTGTGGATTAAGCCTTCAGGACTGGCTGAGTGTGACTGAAAAATAAGCTTTCAGCCTGTAGAACATAAAAGGAGAGGACAGAGGTTAATGAACTCGTTGCTTTTACTTATCTTTGGTACTGCTCAGCCACAAAGAATGCAAATGGCCTTTTTGAGGGCACCCAGCAGCTTCTTGCAATGTGACAAATGTAGGATTGTGCTGCCACAGAAGTAAATAAAGACAGGCATGGGCAGCAGCTTTTCTCCTCCAAAGCAAAGCTAGCTTGCATTTCTAGGGAAATACTGCAGGGGCAGGTTGAATAAAATGAGCAAGATGTTAAACTTGGGGGTGATAATGAAACACTGCATATTGAGCTAGCATTGGCTTAAACTGATGCTATTGCCAGGCAGATTCGATTGCTTTTTTAATAGAATGAAAAAATGTAATGGAAAGACGGAATCCAAAACCTGCTCTCTGTCTGCAGTGAAGATGGGCACTGACTGTAATCTTGGCAAAACCCATTTCTTCTTACTGTCCTTCCTAATGTCTCTAGACCTTCACTTGCCAAAGGAGAGATCACAGCTCCAAGCTGGGTGGAAGCCAGGCAAAAAGCAACAGCTTTCGTGTTTGGGTTTATACATAGTTCTTAGTCTGGGGTTGCAGTTGGATTCCAAGGATGATCGTGTACTTTTAGAGCCTGTTGCCTTTGCTGCCTGCTGTTCCACCACAAAAGGAGTAATATTCCGGTATTCCCCTCCCATCTATGCTGGATATGTGCTACTTGACATACTCAAAAGAGGGTGAAGAGTGGTGTTACAAAGTTTGCAAATGGTGCAGAATTAGGTTAGTAAAAATAAAAGCTGATTGCAATGTACTGCATGAGAGATCCGACAGTGTTTGTGGAGCTAATCTCCAATGATAACAGCAACCTGCTGAGGAGGAATAGCCATGACTATTGCAGTAAATTGGCTATCACATTTCAAGGAAAAAAATATCTTGGAGTCATTATGGATAATTCAATGGAAATATCAGTTTCATGTTTGGGAACAATGAAAGACAAACCACCTTGTGGTTTCTAATGTTTCTAGACGAGATATCATACTGCAACAGCAGACTGTGTTCCTGCACCCTACATCATACAAACACTTTGGTCTTTTCCTAGAAGTAGAAAATGAAGTGCTCACCTTGGAAAACAGATGACTAAATCACAGAGGTATATAACATCACAAGTGGCATGAAGATGTAAATAGGATCATAGAATGGACTGGGTTGAAAAGGACCATAATGATCATCTGGTTTCAACCCCTCCACAATGTGTAGTGTCACCACCCACCAGACCAGGCTGCCCAGAGCCACATCAAGCTTGGCCTTGAATGCCTCCAGGGATGGGGCATCCACAACCTCTCTGGGCAATTAGAAATAGGGAATAGCTGTTATTTGTTGCTGTGCAGGCTCTAAAGCGTATCGTGAAATCATCAGGCAGGTACAGAACAAACAAAAGGAAGAATTTCTCCAAGCAGCCTACAATTAAATTGTGGCTCTTGTTGCTACAGGATATCTTGAACGCTGAAAGCATAAATGGATTAAAAATGTGATTAGGCAAATTTATAGATATACCTCCAGGAAAGGCTGTTAAACAGAAAGATGCAGTTTCAATATTGGACCTGGGAGATCTTTCAGAACAGATTACAGGTAGTATGCATGCATATATTGAGGAAGGAAGGCCGGGAAATTCCAATCTCTAGGAAGAGAGGTGATTTTTTTACTCCTGATTTCTCTGCATGCACCTTAATAATCTGCAGCTAGATGCACTCAGACAGGATCCTGAACAATCCTCTGACTTTGGACCCATTATGGCTTTTTATAATTTTCACTTTATTTTTCCTTCCCCTTCGCTTTCCCTTTATTGGTCTTTTCTTTTTTTTTTTGTTTTTGTTTCAATAACCAACAATCATACCAGGTGAGACCATGTGGATGGCCCCTGGCTGACCAGAGCCTTCACAATGCTTTCTGCCTCCTGCGAGTGCTGGACAGTTTATGCCCTTCTTGTGGCTCTGCTAGAGCTGTTCTTCATGGATGAATTTCCATTATCCAAAAGAACACTTAAAGGCACCTCTATAAAATGTGTAAATGATGCAGTACTGGGACAGGATTCAAACACCGATTGGGGAAAAAACGAGCAACTGGGAAATGGAATCTGGAAATTTGTTCTAAAAAAATGAGTTCCCTTTTTGTAAGCTGAGACATCTGGGAACCTCCCCCCTCCTCCCCAAATTCCTCTTCTCTGTGGGAGGTAGAAATGTTATTGGGTATATAGAAAACCAGAGGATAACCGAAGAGCAACGTGAAAATGCAATAGCATTGAAATGGAACCCAGGATGGTCAATTTGATCTGTGTACGCAGAGGCATTAATTCATGAAACCATTGTAAAAGCTTGTCTGGGATACTGCAGCTAGTTTCAGAAAACTAAATAGTAAGAACAAAACAAATTGGGTAAACTTAAAACCTGCATCAAGATGAAAATAGGGAGTGACTTATGGGAAGCTATGAATACCTCAGCAAAGAAAACACCAGGGAGGGAGAGAAGTTGTTTAAGCTGAAGTACACTATTGGCACAAGAGCAAATGGATGTAAACTGTCCATAAATAAATGTAGGCTTGAAATTAGAATAATTTGTCTAGCCCAAAGGGGAGTGAAGCTTTGCAACAGTTTTCCAGTAGAAATAAGAGGGACAGAGCACTGTGTTTTAAAATGACATTGTATAGTTATTATGATATTGTTGCCTGAAATAGAAAAGAACTGTGCCTCGCAAGCCAAAGAGTTGGTTATATTTTTGTATTTCGAGCAATTTTATATTATAAGATGAAGATAAGTTTGAGAACATAAACATTTGAAGGGCAGAAGGAGGAAAAAGTACTTTCTTGAGAAATATCCTGAGTGTGAAGTGGTTACACAATATCTGCTCAAAAGTAAGAAGTTAATTATTTGGGTTGTCTAAGTTAAAGCTGAATCAGTAATCAGGTTACTTTCATGATGTGCCTTGTGGTGGCAAGTATAAGGAGCAAGACTGTCTTCATCAGAAGTCATGTAACAAGGCTCTGAATGTTCAAACCCTGGAGCCCAGTGAGGAAGAAATGATGCCCAGGAAGATGAATTCTCTTCATCGGGTGCTGAAAAGGAAGAACTGAGTGACTGCAAGGGATGGCAACTCCTGCCTACTCACCTCACCTTGGAGGCAAGTAATGTCAGGTTTCCACATTGCAGGTGTTAGTAGGATCTGCATTCTTGAGATAAGCCTGCAGGAAGTATACACTGCAAGAGGAGCTTCAGGGTGGACGTTTCCAGCCAGATGGTTCAAAATGTCATGAAAACCTCAGATGATGAAACCAGTTGGCTTCAGCAAAATCCCTATAGTTAGGGCTCTAACCATGGCAGTCAGTATTTAAAAGATCAGACCTTAGGTATAAGCATTGTTCAGTGCAAACTGTAACATTTCTTCTAATTTTACTTTTATCTTTAATCACATTACGTTTTTTTCTCTGAAGGTGACTTTTAGATATTAGGCTGTCATCTAAGCTTGTGTTTCACTCTGGGGGAAGTGTGGTGTTAGAAATGCTCCATGATCCTTTCCTCCTTCTCAGGCACGTGGAGACACCTATTGTGCAGATGACAAGAACAGTGGAGGTTTTCTGTTAAGTGCTGCTGGAATACTGTTCCATCCTCCATACTGTCACTTTCACCATTGAAAACGTGGAAGATACACTATGACAGAAGAGAGGGTCAAAATATTTTCCTCTTACAAAACAGTCACTGGTGCTTAACTTCAGTGCATCTTTGAAATAGCAGTCTGCATCCTTTGTAGTGTATCACTGTGGCACCAGGCAACATTCATCTTTTAGTGTCATTAATATACCAATAGGTAATGGGATTTTAGTGAAATAGAATAAGTCTTTGTTGTAAGATGATGATACAAATTCTAAACTGATTGTCTTTCCTGTTCTAGTGGGGAATAAGCTGTAGTAAAGGCACATATATTTGGGAATATAAGCCCTCTGAAGGAGTTTTCTGGTTTCAATTCAAAGTAAAGCTCTGAATCTTTACATTTTAAGAATTAAAATTCCTGGGCATATCACTGTTGTTTCATTGTCTTCAGATCTTCTGATCTACACATTTGACATTTACATTCCTTTCTAAAACAAATATGCAGTGGGTATGTTTAGTATCTTGCTGTGCCCACTTGGATAACAGCTTGAAATCTGTTTTCTTCTAGTACCAAATTGCTAAAACCATTGATGTTCTGGGCTCTGTTCAAGACTGATGTATGAATAATTAAGGTTTAAAATACAAGTCCTCACATTTCTTTTTCATGAATTGACTCGATGTACCTTTCAATACTGAGAATACCAGAGCTGGTCAAAGCCCTGCCAGCAGTACTTACCTACTGAGAACAGTAGGTTCAGTATAATGAACAATCTTGTATTGATTCTGCTGAGATGTTTCATAAGTGAGCACAAAGGCAATTAAGCTAGGGAATAGCTGCAGGTACAGGATGCTTAGACAGTTCTGAGAAGCTGGAGGAAAAGAAATCACAAATGAGTCCTCCCTGCTTCTACAAGGCAAACCTCAGGCAATCTCTTCACCTTTTAAATTTTGAAGTCTGTACTGAACCATATGGTCATCTATTATGTGTTCATGTCATTTTGATTTCACATTCCTGCCTGGAGAGCCTCAAAGTCGTCCATCAACTTCCCCCATCCCCCCAACCACTGACATTTTTCAGAAGCCTCTTTAGAAATTTCACAAGAACTGTGTATATTAAACAGAAGAATCAGTTGTGCCTTTCAGGTTAATTTAGTTGAGAATGGTCTTGTGGAGCAATCTATCTCCCATTTGCTGTATTGATTGAGATCCCAGAACTTAGAAAGCACCTGCTGCTTGTGATAGATGATAGGGTGAGGGGAACGTGCAATCCCTCCATCACTAGAAGGCCTGGTGATCCTTATGAAGGCTTGGTAAGACTTCCAAATCTAAAGCATCAAAAATATTCAGCTAGTTTCACTTGACTGAATTTATCTTCCCGACTCCCTGAGCTGTGCAAAGAGCAAAAGCCCTCTTCCTCTTACAACATCCTTCACTGGCTCTTACATAGGGTTTTTGTTTTCTTATCTATGTCTCTACCATGTTTGTCAAGAGCTGATTAGAATTCAGATAAGGAAATTACAATGAATGGGATGTTTTTTTTTTTTTTTTTCTGTTTGAGCACAATGAGGACAGATTCTTTATGAGCTATTCTGGGAAACTTTCCCTGTAATGTTGCCTGTGAGTGGCAAAAATGCAGTTTGTAATCACAGAGGTGAGTGGGAACCTGTTGTTCTCTTTACAAAAACATAATGGTGGCCAGAGCTCTATGGTGATGTGTTACCAACTTTTCCAAGTCAGTGATTCATCTCAGCATTTTGAGGAAGGATANAGTTTGTAATCACAGAGGTGAGTGGGAACCTGTTGTTCTCTTTACAAAAACATAATGGTGGCCAGAGCTCTATGGTGATGTGTTACCAACTTTTCCAAGTCAGTGATTCATCTCAGCATTTTGAGGAAGGATACACTTTCTTCATAATCCAGCAGAGGGCCCTGGTCATGATTTCACTGTTTTGGCAGAAGATTTGTTATTCAGTGGGGTTGGATTGTTCATGGGAAGTCAGTAGAGCCCTCTTCCAGGCTGGGTTTTGATTTTTGCAGATGTCAAGTTATGTTAAGAAGAGAGCATGCTANCACTTTCTTCATAATCCAGCAGAGGGCCCTGGTCATGATTTCACTGTTTTGGCAGAAGATTTGTTATTCAGTGGGGTTGGATTGTTCATGGGAAGTCAGTAGAGCCCTCTTCCAGGCTGGGTTTTGATTTTTGCAGATGTCAAGTTCATAAAAGTACATAATCAGACTTATTTTCTTCTCTACCCACTGCACTGCAGAATGCTGAGGATAAAATTAAAGGTTTTAAGGGTTGTTTATATCAGGGATTAATCCTGTCTGGTTTTGCTTTTTCAGCATTGACGTTGACTAGAGTTTGAGGGATGCAGGTTTGTGTTGACTACGAACATTTAATTCACAAAATAAAGCCACAAATGAGAAGGCTTGGTAAGAATTTGCAGGTTGTTCTGTCCAATTTTGGTGATGTGGTACACAGAATGAACTACAAAGTGATTTTGAAATGTAAAGCAATAATATTCCCTTTGAAGTACTCATATCAAGTGCTAAATGATATATCAATTAGATGCAAAAACAAATCCCAGCCCTGCAAATATTACAGAAAAACAGCTTATTTGAAGTTGATGGGATTAATTACAAATATAAAATAGAGCCTGGTTCTACAACACTTCTAACAAGAGTTTAATTTCATACATTTAAATAAAAATTACATTAAAGGCCTCAGAATA
>PPHD01016475.1:5242-15545 GCA_002909625.1 Bambusicola thoracicus
CCCCCCCCCCCCCGAACACAGAAGTATTCTGTCCCAGAGAACACATCCACGGTGAAGGTGCATGGCTGCCCTGCTCCTGCCATTGGAGGGGCCCTAGGGATGGCGTGGGGCCCTTTGGTACTCAACACTGATGCCCCTATTGCAAAAAGGAGGTGGTGTCACTGAGAGGAGCATCCCGACCTGTTTTTCCTGAGGATCCTTTGCTTGCCGTCTTCACTAATGAGGCTTCCTGAGGAGACAAAAATAATAATAATGATAAAAACAAAACTACGTTTAAGATGCTTGCATGCGAGAAAGCGAAACAGTGGCCAACTGTGTGACCTAAGCTGGGAGGATTGGATTTTGCACTGTGTACTTTGCACAGCAGAGCCTGCACATGAATGAATTTCCACGAGCGGGCAATTTGCAGCAGCCACACAAGGATGGGGGCACAGCCTTTTTGGAAGCCCGGGTTGCTAGAGCCAAAGGGCTGTTGTTTCTTTGGGCCATCTTTGGATCGACTGCAGGGGATAATTCAGATCACAGATGGCTTCTTGCTGCCCCAGCTCTGAGAGCTGCCCTCCCACAGCCCTTACCTGGCTGGCAGCTGGCTCCAACCCCCTGGAAAGCCGGACCTTCCTCAGCAGCTCCCGCACCGGCATCTTCACCCTCACGCCCATGTAACGCCTCCGAGGAGGGGGATCCGAGCTCAGTGCAGAGTCTGGAAGAGTCACCACACGGTGCTTAAAGGGACAGAATTCTCTGAGCTGTTAGAGGGCAGTGGGAGGATGAGGTCACCCTGAGAGCTGTGATTCTGGCGTTCATCATCACTTGTGGGAAATTTCCACACCACCCCATGTCTTCCTTAGCTCTGGCCTTTTATTAAGACGCTTCCTGCTCACCAATTACTGTAACGCATCGCTTCTTGGGCTACAGCACTCTGCTGCAGTAAATATTGTGGTTCAGTTTCTTGTTCTGCAGTTTATTTTATGGACATTGATAAAAAACAAGGAATAGAATTGTTTCAGAATGGAAATAGTGATGCCAAGTCTTTCTGCAGTGGCTCTCGGTGTATTGAGAGGTCAGGGCAGTGGGATGCAAAGGGAAGCAAGGGTTTTCTGTACTGAAATGAAATAGTTATTTGAGAACATACATAATTGTCCAAACAAGTTTGCCATTGTCAAAACAAGCTGCTCTGTAATTGTTTGCTAGGTCTTCTTGCATCTTAGACTTGAATCCCCAAACTTGAAAGACTTGCCCAGATTAGGAGCTAAATCCATTGCTTTTGAAACACCTTTTATATAACACCACATCCCTCACCCCTCTCCCCTTGAAGACAGCCTTCCCATAACACGCAGTCAGTAACAGCTATCATCATCGTGAAGTGACTGTTTGATTGCATTGGCTCAGCAGCATCCCACTAGTTAACACATGACATGAGCAGACTGAAGGACACACGCTGGGGTCAGCATGAGGCTGCAGCAGAGCCCAGCAGGCATGCATGGTGCACCTCCCCGGAGCAGTAGTGCTGGTAGGAGTGCAGCTGCATGAGAGGTGGTTCCTAGCTGTGTGATGCTGTTTCTGTGCCCTGCTCCAGGCAATGAGAGCTGACACCCCTTTGTCCCAAGGAGTGAGCAGCGTGTGCCGAGGATGCGCTGAATGCTTGGTGCTGAGAGCTGTGCTGTTTGTGCGTGCCCAGCCTGTCACTGAGTGCTGGAACTTCTAAGGTGTAGGTTATTTCTCAGACTGCTCTAGAAATGGGACTGATTCCCATGTTAGGCTGATGTTCTGAAGAAGAGCGATTTAGTTTTTGTAGGGTGTTTCCTTCTTGTACTTGAAGGGAGCTTTCAAGAAGGAAAAGGACCAACTTTTTACAGTCTGATAGTGACAGGACAAGAAGGAGTGCCTTTAAGCTACAAGAGGGGACATGTTGGTTAAATGTGAGAAAGCAATTCTTATGTCAGAGGGCGGTGAGGCGCTGGCACTGCTGCCCAGAGAGCTGTGGGTGCCCCATCCATCCCTGCAGGCACTCAAGGCCAGGTGGGATGGGGCCCTGGGCAGCCTGAGCTGGTGGGGGGCAGCCCTGCCCATGGCTGGGGGTGGCATTGGGTGGGCTGTGAGCTCCCCTCCAACCTGAGCTGTTCTGTGGTTCTGTGATTCTCTTTCAAAGGACTCTGTGAAAAGCAATATGAAGAGGCACAATTGCAGGCATGTTATTATCTTTCAAGCTATTCCTCAGTAAAAATGTTACATAGTGGGTTACATTACATGCATGGTCATCTCCTTGAAAGTGAAGAGCTCAGCAACAATTGACCAAGCACACTTTCACATGATTTTGTAAGATTACCAACTCAAAGGTCGTATCTATATTACATTGCCATTAAATTCACAACCACACTTGCAATTCAGATTGTGAATGGGCAGCAGAACGTTGGAGATAGGCAGAAATAGTGGAGCACTGAGCTGCCCTTCAGGAAGCAGTACAATTTCTGACTTCAGCATGGCAGAGCACAGCCAAATAACAACAAGGAGTGAGCAGGAGCACGCCATGCGCCTTTGTTTGATGTTGCAGCCACAGAAGCTCAGTGCTGCTGGCACAAACGGAGTTACAAGTCGGTGTGTGCACCTCTTCACTTCGCAAAAGCAGCATAAAACAGAAAAAGTCAATAAAGGTTTGATCTTACCAGTGGGAGCAGACATGGCTGGAGGTTTGTGTGGAGGAGCTGGGTAGATCTCGGGGCTTGCAACATTAAGTTCAGTTAATCCAGAGTCCGGCAGCGATGGGCTTTGTTGAAAATGCCTTTTGGGACTGGCAGTTTCCCCAGGCTGCGGAGATCCCTGGCCTGGACTGTAGCCACAGCTTTCATTTTCAGTGATGTTTTGGCTGACCAGAAGTTCAGGGCTCATGCAGACCGTTTGCAGCATTACCTCTGCGTGTGTAGAAGAGAGATGAGAAAGGAAGGGCAGGAATAAAACCTTACTGAGCTGCAAAAGAAAAAAGTATCCAGTTTCACATCGAGAACATGACAGTTGTATTTAATTCTCCATCGTGGTTGGGCCCAACTCCCTCTTCTGTCCCGCACGGCGAATTGTAGTGGCTGCAGAATAAAGGCAGTCCCTGCAAAGTGCCTGTGAGAGTTTCTTGGCTGCAGTGCTGCCTCGCTCTTTATAGTCAGGCACGGCCCAAAGGACGTCAGCGCGAAGGTCCCACCCTCTTTCCCAACGATCTGCAGCAGCAGCTGATGAAGAAATGGATTTTCCCAAGAAGAAACCGAGCACGAGTAGAAAAGAGCTTTTCCTTAGGCAGAAACCATGAAAATCGATTTGGTTTACTGCAAATAGCATGGGTGGGGAAAGAGACCTCCGAACAGACTAATAGATTGGGTTGTGCAGACGAGCACTGGACCCGGAAGCAAATGTTTTGTCAATTCCTTTGTCAGAAACAAAAAACGAAGCAGTTTTTCCAAATGTGCAAAAGAGGAGCTTACAGCCTTCAAGAAGCCAAAGTAATCTTCCCTTAAGCACAAAAATCCAGCTAAGGAAGCGCACACCCCCACCCTCTGTGTAGCCTTGAGTCTATGAAGAGAGAGAAGTGCTGCACCATGGAATCACAGAATGTGCCCCATTTAAGGATTTTGGTGTTTCTGTCTGTGAGGATTTGCCTGTTTCATTTTTGGCAAGGAGGGATGCTTAAATGTGTGATGGGCACAACTACTGAAACTCACGTTAAGAATCCATTTGGACGAACCCTCCTCTTGCAGGAAGTCCATTTCCTCGTCACAAAGAGACCTCAGTGCCAGGTTTAAACTCTGCTCTCGTGTCCCTGGGAAATACCTTGTAGTTCACACACCTACTTGAGGGCAATGACACTTCAGCTGAAACAGGTACTTCCCTCACATGGTTTGTTTGGAAGGCTGCAGACCTCATCCGAGGCAGCAGCTCCCTTAGCTGTGTCTTGGAGAGCACTCCAGCTTCACTCCTAAGTAGGATCACCCTGTATGTGCCTGGCCAGGAAGCAGACAGAATTTCTGCATCAAGTTATGAGAACTGCGTTACAAACAGCTATCGTTTAAATTGGGTACTGGCTTCTCTCTACAGACTTGCACAACTCTCGTGTCCCATTTCCTCTGTGCTGTTGCAACTCCGGACTTAGGAATGTTGGCAGAATTATTCAGGCAGTGCTCAAAACTAGATCTGGTGTTTGTAAAATGAGCATGGAGTCAGGTAGCAATATGGTGGCACTACTGCATCATAAAACATGATTGCACAGGGGGGAGGCATGGCTAACAGACCCACTTCTTTGCTGGGCTGCATGGTCTCAGCTAGCAGAGCAAGGCACATCTCTTATTCCTGTGAAATCTATGGGGCTCTGTAGGTGTTGTTCTGAGCTTAAGGACACGTAGTGAGCCATTGTTTCAGTCCTGTAGTGGACCATAACCAGCTTGCCCCAGGGAAGTGATCAGTTAAAGGTTGGAAGATCATTTACCTCTCTAAGAATGAGAAAGCCACAGAGAATAACAATTATTCTTAACTAAGGACATATTCTGCTCTGCTTCAATAAGTATATCCCTTCTGTCTCACCCAGTTTGCCTTGTAGGTTGTGTGAGCCTAGGACAAGCTGGAGCCAGGATCTGCTCCTGCCTCCCTTAGTGACAAGAAGCGCTATGTTCTTCTCTGAACATCAGTGTTCTAATCAGAGGGATGAAGCATCATTAGAGAACCGATCAACGCTTGTATAGGTGGGAAAATTTGGCTGACTGCAAACAGGAAGTTGCTGTGATGAATCATTGTATTTATTGGGTTGTAAATCATACTGGAGATTTCTCATCTTCTTATTCTCTTCCATACTCTGATCCATATATTGGACAGTTTTCATGCTTGTTTCCAACATGCTATTACATTCACAGAGAAGACTGGTTTTATGACACAGAAGGGACCAAAACATATCCCTGTAGTCAGGAAAAGAGAAGCAGTTCTACAAAACCAGCAACAGAAACCTTGGAATGTGGCCCCTGCAAGGAATTGTCTCCGAGGCTTTGTATTTAACTGGGAATCTTGTGGTTCTTATGCTTCCAAATTCAACAGGTGCCTGATATTTTATGCAAACACTTCAGCATTGCAAATTCACATACGTCTTACGAGTCTTATTCTACAAACATTACTGAAATTAGCCCAAGCTGGAAACCAGCTGTCCACTCACAGCTGCATTGCTGTCCTGTCTCATTGGCGAATTGGAGTTTGGACTCACTGAGAATGCCACTGGTTGTGTTCTCCTGCGAACACGTGGCAAGGCAAGTGTCAGCATGCACAGCAAGTGGAGAAACTGTAAATAAGGCTTTCTAGGATCTGTAAGTACCTCTTCAGTTGGTACCTCTTGATTCTCACAGCTGTGGGCAGAACTGTTCAGCTCACAGCCCAGTAAAACCTGGGTTGGAAAAATTATTTTCTAGCTGGGGCATATTTGGTTTTCATCATCTTCCATAGCTGGAGTGATGTAACCTGTTCTGTACCATTTAGTTAAGAAAGGGAGAAATGTCAAGCATTGAGGAAGCATGGAATGAGGAGGAGGACATAAGTATAAGCATTTGGGTAAGTCTTCAGTGGCCACGTGGGGAAGGAGATGAGGTCAAAACACAGCTTAGGTCGGCCATCTAAGAGCAGCCCTGCTCTTTAGGAAGGACTGGTTTGCACTTCTTGTCGTTTCCCCTCCTCGTTAGGAAAAATAGCATGCTGGACCTTTGCCACGGGCATTTTTTCCCTCTCTAAATGTACTTATGCCATACTTTTAGATAAATGGCTGTCACCATCGGGAAGTTCCAAGTGAATAACTGTACTTAGAGCAGTTCATTTCTGACTGATTTATGATAGGCAGCTCTGCCAACCTCTATCCATGTAAACTTTCAGGTTATGCTGCCAGTGGGTGCAGCTCCTTTTATACCTTTGGATGCAGGATGAATGCTCTGTAGCTTCCTTCATCCCTTGTTGCTACATGTCTCCTTAGCGCACACACCCACTTTAACAGCATTTGCTGGGTTAGGTTTTTGTCTGTCTTTCCCTTTCAGTGTTGCTGTTTTGCCAACTGTTAACTTGCCTGAGAAATCCTTTGTTGCAAAGATTTCCTCTATTAATACTATTTTAAATATGTAGGAATCAGGAGATGGTGGGATAAATTTGCACTGCTGTAGAAAGCAAGCATGGCTCTTTTCCCTGCATGCACTTTCAGTGTCTGATTAAAATGTAAATAAAACAGCGCCTTTGTATATAACTCTCTTTAAAAGCAAACAGTTTACTTTGTAAGTAGGCCTTGAGCTCAATGGATGTCCAGTAATTTAAAAAGTACTCAAATTCAGAACTAGTGCAGAACGTGTGCAGCATTTCTTCCATTCAGTGTCTCTCATGGGAACTGGTGCTTTGATGCAGAGGTGCTCTTAGTGAAAAGTTGAAATTGTGATGCACTTCAGATGGCATACTTGTAAAAGCTTGCATCCACGCAGGCGCTGAAATGGCCTTGTGACGTTGCTATCCAGCCTGTCTCACATTTTCAGAGTAAACAGGAATAGCTAATTTGCTATGCTGAGACAAGCCACTGGGTAATTGCATCTCGGATCTCTGCTGACGATGGCTGGCATACGATGCTTCAGAAAGAAGCAAACTTATAATGAAAGAGGTAGGTGTCGTGCAAGTGAACCCGAACAGCTCTTAGTCATGGTGATGACGACGAAGCATGAACTCACCTCACCTCTTGCTGCAGGACAGAACTGTGTTGCAAAACAAAATGAATTTGTCTTTGCAATAGCAGAGTCATTTGGATCTCCCTGAAATCATTGCTCTAGTAACTGATGTCCCGCTCTTGTAAGGCTTTGAAATCTTTAGATGAAAGATGGGTGTGTTTTCACTTAGCAGTGGTTATTTTCTTTTGGCAACCGTTCATGCTCTCTTCTGCCTTTAGGTGGCAGAAATGGAACGTAAGAAATAGGCAAGGTCCGTTTTCATATACTGTGAATTCTAAACGCTTTCCTTAGAGATGCTGTGTATTGTGGTCTCCTGTATGTTTTCCCTAAGCACAGGTGAGCACTCCTACCAGCTTTCACCACATGGGATAGAAAACAATGATGCTGTTTGCAGCAGCAAAGGGTGTAAAGAATAGAAAAAGGGGTTCTGTAACAAAAGGCAGAGGAGACCTAAAACCCCCAGAGTATATCAGACCTTGGAACACGCTGGGCAGATAAGAGTTTTGTGTCAGAACATGGAATTTATTCCTACATGCTGTAGCACACACTCTGTGAGACTCTGCTCTGCAGCATCAGTGCCACATGGAGTCTGTCATTTGGAAAAGTGAGTTTAATGCTTTATGCCCTGGGGATGAGTCAAAATGGAGCTATTAGGCAGCGTCTGCTATAAATGTGAAGAGTACAGATCTACTTACAAGTGGAGAATAACTCATCAGTATCTATCTAAGGGAGGCCTTTGAAATGCTGTGCGTTGCTTCACAGGTTGCTTTGGTCAAATATCTATGTCCAGCAGCAGACGTTGATCTGAGAGATGAGGTTTTAAAGTGAAGCTTCAAGTAAAGCTTAATACTTCTGCTTCTGCTGACTGTGGAAGTGTGTTGGATGGAGGGCTCCTAGCCTTCTTCCCTTCAGCCAGAGGCTTGAAATGCTGCATGAGAAAGAATGCATTAGTGCAAAGATCAGACCCATTGATGAAAGTACATGTGTACCTGTAAATCCAAGCCACTTCCCCACCATATGAGCTGTGTGCTCAGCAGCAAGCCTCCCTTTGTCCATGTTCTGTCTGTGCTCAGCACAGTCACCATGACTTTAGTGAGAAAAAGCATCTGGACTCATGCTGGTTTGCTAAACAGTGCCAGGCTTGCAGTAAGTCAGAGCCTCCTTGTGTAATATTGCAATATCAATCCTGGACTTTCGAGATACAAGGGAAAGGAGAACCTTAGAAAATGTTCTGTGGACACTTTTTATGATAGTTTACTGTTTACTAGCTCTTCACAAACACAGAGAGCACAGCAAGGCCAAATTTAAGGATTATCCTTTGTAATGCTTCCAGTGGAGTGACCTGTGCCTGTCTAGGGTTGCTTACCTGGGAGTTCTTGAACTCTGAGTAGAGTGAGAAAAGGACGTGCAGAGGCTGGATCCAACTCTTGTACACAGGGATGTCCAGAATTGCTACAAAGAAAAGCAGAAGTGTATAGGACTGCTCTGCTCTGTAGGGAGTGCTGTGGGTCAGCCCTGAACTACTCACTGCCTCCAATTATTTGGCCCTTTGCTCATCTATGACTGCATGCGTCTTTGCCACAAGAGTTCATTTCCTACTGAAGACAACAGAGAATGGTTTTAACTACTTAGGTCTGAATCTGCACCTGAAAGTCTCCTTTATTAATAACAGTGACAGGCCAGCAGTACACTTGTGTCTTCAGCACGAGTGAACAGTATGCAAGACTGGAGTTGGACTGTCCTGAATATCCAAAAGGACCAAGTGCACCCACAAGGACTGACTTGTTTTGTTTTTTCCTACCTAAGCTCTTAGAAGAGTTGACTGCTCACTGTCATCAACCTGCTGAGCAGAGCAGACAGAACTCAAGCCCATGAAGATGAATAGCAACAGTTAGTCGAAACACCCTCTTTGGACCAGCCTGAGAAACCTCAGTGTCTCTCAAAGCTGAACATTTCCTTTTGTTGGCACTTTCTGTGCTAGGGACAATCAGATAATCTTTAAGTGAGGGATCTTTCCTGCTTACCACATATCATGTCAACGTATTCAGCCAAGTCACAGTTCATTTCTGCAGTTGGGAGGCCCACCTGAAAAAGAAGGAGTTGTCAGTTTTGCTCTTGTATAGCAGAGGCCTGAGAGCACGCACTAATCTTGAGCTGAGAACAGAGGCTACCTGGGGAGCAGCCAGGCATTCAGACTTTAGGCTGCTCCCATTGTCTGGTCAGAAGGAAATGATAAGTGAAGAACAAATCTGAACTGAGCAGCGTGCAATCAAACTGGTCAAAGAGGAAGAGAGATCCAGATTTCAAGTGGGATCATTTTTAATGCTGTGCCCGGAACTAACTGCCAGACACTTGGATGCCATACCTTTCCCAAGAGCTCCTCAAATTCTGGTGACCACTCCTGCATGAGGGTCTCTATGTCAGGCATGGGCCTATAAAGGAAGAAAGAAAAGCAGAAACTTTAGGATTGCACACAAGAAGCTGAAATGGCTTCCTACTGAAACTGCTGTGAATGGGACAGACCATTCTAACCCACTGAGATCTGTATGTCTGCAGAATATCATTTTGGGTATTTTTATTCATTAAAACAGGACTAAGTTATAAATCTGTGCTAACATGACTAACATTGTGCTAACATGACTAAAGAAATGTGCTAGAACCATCACTTCCTTTGGAGTGAGGCTGAGTTGCTGTGAATTGGAAGTCTGGGAAGAAGGGTGTGCCACGACTGCTGAGACTCAAACCAGGACGTGGTAAAGAATAAGCCTTGACTCTGACTTGTCCAGATTTTGTTTTTATAGAGTCAATGATTGCAAGACATTGGATGTTGCATGTGCTAACTGTCAAAGGAGTTCTGAGGCACAAAGGGAAAGAGAAGTGCAAAGAGGGAAACAGTGTCCTGCACACATACATGGTATAACCACCCTGAAACTCAGCATGTCTTCTCCCTTTCAGAGTCATTCTGATCATTCTACTTGGTGCTCCTGGACTTTGCCACCCCGACCTGATGTTTTGCTGGCATAATGACTCACCGGCTGTAGTGGACAGTGGCAGGAGGTTTGCAGCGGTGCAGTTCACTGATACTTTCAATCCAGCTGTCAATGGCTTTGGGGTTCTTCTCTGCATTCTCCACACTTTTCACTTTTATCTGCTGCTAGAAACAAAAATATAAACCTGCAAGAACTTTGTGGTGGTTTTGTTTTGAATACCTTGCGTTCATTGCTGATGAACCACGTGGTTTCAGTTTTGTAGTTGCACTTATTTTAGGAGATTTCTTCAGACAGAACAGAAAGTGGGAAACAAAACCAGGTAAGGAGAATTAAAAAAAAAAAAAGTAAAGCCTCACCTAAAGGAAATCAAAAGATCCTAAGTCTGTACTGAAGCTTGCCTGAGGCAGGGCTTAGACACATTTCAGTTTAAAGCCACAGGTCAAAAAGGGTTATTTTTCTGCTTTTAAAGCCAAGTTATCAGTTGTGTTGTGTTGCTATAGTCCCTCAAAGAGTAAAGTGCAATGTCTTCCTTCTAGCCAAAGTGCAGTAAATGCCTTCTCTCTCTCCACGACTCACTGTAATGTTGTGCTGTTTGGAATTCTC
>PPHD01016476.1:0-15544 GCA_002909625.1 Bambusicola thoracicus
GGTTTTATTCACACCCTAGTTAATGGGGGGAGACCTTGTCACTAACTTCTATGAGAATAAATACCGGATATTTTTAATTCTTTGTGTTACTTACCTATATTTGCCTGGTACTTGGTTTCCATTCTTAAAATTTTGTAGGAATGCTGTAATTACTTTTTTTCTTTATTCCTAGAATAATTTGTTTGTAGCAGTATTAAATCAGTTCCCTTTTCCCAAGGGAAAGAGAATTTGAAATAGCTGTTAAATATATTACCTGTTAATGCTGTAGGCCTGAAGACTTTTTAGGATTCTAGTTGGATACCCACATTTTATACATTAAGAATGTGATTTTACTGCATTTAACACTTTTCAAGTCTCAGCTGAGAGGCCATTCAAGTATGATTTTTTTTTTTTTCCTCCTGCGTGAAAGTAGGACTCAGCTGTGTACTTCCATTCCCATGCAGGGGTATGCATTATTAACCAGGGTAAAGGAGAACAGGAAAAAATTAGAAAGCAGAAGTAAGAAGAATAAGGAGGGAAAAAAACAAACAAACACATGTCCTAATTGAGTAAGGAGACAACATACACTGCATTTATTTATGCTAAGGAACAAAATGGCTACACTTTTGAAAATTAACATCCAGTATATTTCATGGAAGAACTCAGTTGCCCTCAGAATTTTTTTCCTGGTCTAATGCCTGCTATATTAGATGCTTAGTAGGAGGTAAGCTTTTGGCTAAAATCCATTGGGTAAAATCCATCATTATGAATGGCTTTGCTTTTGGTTTTCTGTATTTCGTAGTGAAAATCTGAGATTAATGTAATTTTCACTGGGTTCACAAACTGTTTTATGTACTGCCTTTGACTCTTTGTCTTACAGGTTACCGGGGTGGGCTATAACAGGTTTGGAGATGTGATGCTTGATGGTGAAGTTATTCACGGTTATAACAACCCATCTGTTAGCAAAATTGTTGAGGTGAGATACTGGCACAAAGAGGTGACTTTTAGTTGATGATGGAGTAAGAGCTGTACACAACATTTATACTGTGTTGTCTTTTCTTTGTCATCTTTTAGGCTGGCTGTGTCTGCAATGATGCTCTGATAAGAAACAACACCTTAATGGGGAAGCCAACCGAAGGGGCTTTAATTGCACTGGCAATGAAGGTGGGTGTTTGATGGTAATTTTTGATCTGTGGCAGGTGTGTAGAAATAAAGGTGTTTTTTCCTCAATTTTCCCATCATTTTTGACTGCTAGATTTGCATTACAACTGCTTATCTCTTGTGCTTCTTACCTGCTGGAAATCTTTGGGCATGCTGAATGATAATAGGAAGTTATTAAGTTATTTGGAACTGAAGTAAAATCTCTGTCATCTTTTTGCATGCAATACTGTCATTTTGCCCACCAGAGGCTAATTTACCTGTTGAGTGCTGATTGTGCTGTCTCTTTCCCAGTTCTCATCAGAAGCAGTAAGAACCTAATGATGGACACACTGGTGTCTGTAGTATTAGCAGTGTTTTTAAGTGCTGGGAGCAAGTAGTTCGAATTGTGAATGCTGGCTAAATGTTATTTTTATGCTATGACACGTGCTGTAGCTTCTGAGAAGCATAGCAAGACATTTTAGTACTTGTTTTTTTTCTGTGATGGTGAATAAACTCAGAAACTTTCAAAGCTGAGTACGTCCCAGTTTTTTTTCTGCCTATGCAACTGAGGACAGATTTATCACCTTGCTGAGATTCATTCCAAGTCTCCAGTCTTTGACTGGAAAGGACTAATGGGATGTTATTATGGCAAGACCCTAAAGAAACAGGGAAGAAGAGAGATCTTTCACAGCTGTTGCTGGAAAGGGTGGGTAGTGAAAGAGTTGTGAGGCTCTGTAAATACTGAGAATGGCTTATGGCAGGTGGCCACTTTAATCAGCGCTCAGACTTGGTTAAGGGTAGAGCGTGGAACTCTGCGAGTTGCATTTTGTCTGAAGTCCTTGTGGTTAGTTTCCTGTTAAATGTTTGGAGGAGATCAATGATAATTTTTGAAAAATCCTTTCAGTATTTGAACTTCAAATGACTGTCTTGCCTCCTCCCAGCTCTACTACAGCCTTATATAATAATTCTCTAGACCCTTCTAGCAGATAAATTATATAGATACACAAAAAAGAAGCACTGCTGTTTTAAATGTGTTTTGTCATACTCATAATCTACAAGGTTTTTCAAAGTCCTTGAATCAAAGAAAACAGACTGAAATGTTCTAACTTATGCTGAAGCCTGAAGGAAGCTACTAGATTGTTTTTCAGAAGTTTGTCTAACAAGAACAGTGTGCTGATAAGCAACTTTGAAGATTTTTTTTTCTCATTGTTAACTGACAAGTCAAAACAAAATGCTATTTGGAAAAGAAAGATGCTTACATTGTGGTGCTTTTTCTATTTTATACAGATGGGTTTAGATGGGCTCCAGGAGGACTATATAAGGAAGGCTGAATATCCCTTCAGCTCAGAGCAGAAATGGATGGCAGTTAAATGTGTTCACAGAACGCAGCAGGTAAACTGGATTCACAGCTTTCTTGCACACTGGCTCTGTAGAAACATTATGTACTCTATTTAACGTCCTCATTTTTCACTTGAGAGATTGTGGCAAGCTGGTGGTAATGTGCAGTCCTGGGGATATGGTTTGATTATCTAGTTTCAGTTTCAAGCTCTGAAATGGAGAATAAGAAGGCCAAGAAAGGCATAAAAGGCATACTGAGAAATAATGCTAAGTATTTTGATATCTGAGACTTTGAATGTATCTGGCTTTTCTTCCTTCTCCTCACTCATCAAATACTTAAAGCAAGTCTGTCAAAATTCTGCTGTTTCAGTTACATAAAGAATTAAGAGCAGGAAGAAATGTGTAGGTGTTGAATAATCAAGAATTTCTTCTGCTTGAAAACACAGGTTTTCTGGTTTTAATAGCATTAGAACATTCATTCCTCAGTGTTAACAGATTTTATTTATGTTAGTAGTGTGGATTGTCAATATAAGCCATTCTTGAACCAATTTTTCCATCTTTTGGTGCTTTCACATCCATATTTGCATTCAGATTGGTCTAAATGAAATATGGATACTTCTGTCAACATTGTTAACATAATGCCTGCCAATCTGATAACTGCAGTCTTCTAGATAATATGTTCAATGACAGATCTTACTCTGGATTTATGGAAAATTTCACACTATTTCTGACCAAAAAAGGTCTTCGACAGTATTAAGTATCGCAGTAAAATCTGTGCTTTGGAAACTATGCATTCTCTTTTCTCTTTTTCTCAACTTTTTCTCTTATATGGATGATGAGGTCATATAATCCTTTTCTGTACAGAAAGTAGTGAGCAGGAATTGCTAGATGACTATTTTTTCTATATGATTTGCTGTGTCAGATGTGTTTTGGTATTTAGCATTTTTAAAAGATTGTTGAAAAATTGGAAACAATTTTAAAAGGAGCATAAATTATTTGAATGCTAAGAAAATGCAGTGGAATTAGAGCTCTGTCAGTTAAGCCTATCAGAAATTGAGCTGTCTTGACTACTGTGAATAAACACCTTCAAAGGGAGAAAGTAAGTGTATTAAAAGGGCCTTAATAGCACAACAGGGAACGGAAGATGAGAATCAGTGATTGGAAATTGAGCTGAGGCAGCAGTTCTTAATGGAGAAGGGAGGAAGGGAAACGATAAGTTGATTTAACGTTGGAATAAATATTCAAGGTAGATAGTGAATTTGCAGTTCCTTTGTACCACCAAGGCTAGCTTGCATTCTGGAAAATGCTACAGTTGTTATTTGTGGTACAGGGATGTAGGTGATATACTTTATGACCTGTGGAGAAAGACAGATGGTCAGGTGATGAGCTAGAGGTCTTTCAGGTCTAATGTACTGTGTAGGTTTCAATGCTGTCCTTTGAATGGCCTCTTTGGTTTATAAACTGTGACCTCACAGTATCTCATGTGAATGATGTCTACTGAAATAATAAGATATTATTAGCTTAGCTATTTTGGCATTAACACTCTTAAATGTATATTTTATACAGATACTTCAAACCTTTTGGGATTCAAAGGTGTAACTTTCATTTGCATTGTATGTTCTGAAGACTTTTCAGAAAAGTATAGATAAAACATTCCTACAGGTGTGCATATATATATATATGTTTGTATATGCATACACACATTTACATAATTCCTTCCTATTTTAGGACAAACCAGAGGTTTGCTTTATGAAAGGTGCTTACGAACAAGTCATTAGGTATTGTACATCATATAACTGTAAGGGGCAGACCCTACCTCTTGTTCAGCAACAGAGAGAGCAATATCAGCAAGAGAAGACGTCTATGGGCTCTGCAGGACTTAGGGGTAAGAGAGTTTCAGTGTCTCAAGATAATTATTTTTTAAATGGTACTGCTTGCTTGTTCAAATTACAATAATATACAGATTTTCATTAAATCGGAGAAGTGGAATGCAGGTGATGTACTTAAGGTCTGCATAACAACATTGATTAAATTCCAGCAGGTGAGAAGAGGTACTGCTGGTTGCAACCGTAACAACTGAAAAACACATTGCCACTTGGCATCTTCCATATCTCAGTATAGATTTTTAATTTATTTTTAATATGAATGTGTTCATTTTTCTCTTTGACTCCTGGCACCTTTGTGAGTTAGGCTAGCATAAGTGAATGACTGCAAGTCAGAAGATGCCATTTAAGATTACATTTTATATTAGCAGACTGTTAGGTTTTTAAATATAGCTGGAAGTATTTTTCAGAAGATGATTGAGTGGAAGTGGTTGTGGGTAAACCATTGACCAGGACACCATAACTGTCTGTCCATGGTTTCTGTAAAGAGACCTGCAGGTTGTTACAATATACCATACAGATGTTTAAATGTGGAAGCATGGGTACTGTGTGCCTCAGGAAAGCCCTATGATACAAGTGATTAGAAACTGAGAGGTTTTACAAGGAGTAGTGGTGTCTCTTTGTGCCTGTGAAACATGAAAAACCTGTGTTTGTTAAAGACTTCTGTGTACTTCTTTTCTTATAAAGAACGTGTTCTGAAATCTTAAGACAACAGACATTGCTACCAATGTTTAAGAAGAAGAAATAGCAATCCCTATTTCTTGTTTCATTTTAACTTATAAGTTCTGTTAGGTATAATTTCTGAACATCTGCTTTTGTCAGGTTTGTTTCAAGTGGAATACTCAGATGAATGAAGCTACTCATAAAGGTTTTCAGTACTGAGGCCTTGGGTTGATATAGTTATGTGCTATTCAGTTTTAATTTTGGAAAACAAATATTAGCAGTTGTTTTAAATGTTGGTGGAAATGTTATTTTCAAATCCTAACTAATTTTTTCTTTGTCTCCTGAAAGTTCTGGCTTTGGCTTCTGGTCCTGAGTTAGGGCAGATGACCTTTTTGGGACTTGTGGGAATAATTGATCCTCCACGGACTGGTGTAAAAGAAGCTGTTACTACACTTATTATGTCGGGAGTTGCAATAAAAATGATTACTGGAGATTCACAGGAGACTGCAGTTGCCATTGGTATGAATAGTCAGCTACTTTTTATTTTTCACTTGTGTTCTGTTTTGGCAGTGCCTAGCCTAATAGGTATGAAATGTGGTTATTAAGTCCTTAGTATTTTTGAGTTCTGTATATTGCCTTAACATATGACACAGTCCAATTAGAATAAATTAGTCTGAAGTGATACTTTCTGCTTAAAATATAGTTTTTCTCATTTGGTAATGTGTGACTCTTTGCTATTTTAAAATACATATGTGTTTTTTCTTGCTGCATTCTGTTCTAACATGCCTGATTTCTGATTCTTACCAATGCCACCCTCCCTTCCATCAGCTTTGGATGACTGTCTTATAGCAACAGGGAGAAACTAAAATAGTTGCTGACAATATTTGGGATGAATGTGGTGCTTCAGTGCTTTCCCAATCCAGTTTTGTCCACGTGACTAAGTTTGAAGCTAAAATGTTGTTAGTAAATATTTAAACCAAATAACTATTTAAACAAACTTATCTTTTTTTGGTAACATAATATGCTAGTCAGGATATAGATCCTTTCTGTATAGGACAGTGGTGGAAAAAGTTGATTGTGCACATAGAAGTACACCTTAACGTTAGCAGTACTTTATCAGTTGCGATTTTGCATCTGAGAGTTGTGCACATCCCCATCACATTTCTCATTTTCTGTCCTGTTACTTTTGAATTGTAAATTCTCTGGCGAGGAGTGGGCTCTTATGTTTAGATTGTGCCTGACACAATGAGATACAGACCTTGACCTAAATATTTTAAAGGAAATAAATACCTGATTAGAACAGACTTCGTAGCGCAGGTGTTTCTCAAAAGTTCACCCAATTTACTTCAGTATACTGAATCAATAGTGTTAGGATGCTATGCTGTGAGCACTTACAATCTGAAATGCTGCAGAAAATAATAGTTATAAAGAGTAACTGGCTGCTTAATGTTTGTTTATTTGTTTGAATTGTTAGTTGTTATAATACCTCTTTTACTGTCTGTTTCCAGCTAGTCGACTAGGATTGTATTCCAAAAATTCACAGGCAATCTCTGGAGAAGAAATAGATGATCTGGATATCCAGCAGCTTTCTCAAATAACACCCAAGGTTTGTAGTAATATGCTATTCACTGAAATGCAGTAAAGGATATCCTTTATATTGAGAAATGCTTTTATCTGTGGAAAGCTGAAATGTAACTTTTGAGATTCCAGTAATGGAATTAGGAGATAGAGTGAATTACCAAAGGCTTTTAGTACTGAATATGGAAGCTGTCCCAGGTCAAACAGATCTTTGTTTGACAGAAGATTGTACCAAGATTCATTTCTTTCAACTCATGGGATTAGCTTTTTAGTGAGTTCAACCTTTATTTCTTTTGTCTCTCTTTAATGGTTCAGATTGTTGGTTTGTTTTTTTTAACCTTTTGGCACCAATATTGGAGCTTCCAATTTGCAACCTTTCAGTGAGCATCATCTCATTTTTTTTTTTCCAATTTTTTTTACATTGTTAGGCCGTTTTATTTCTTTGAGTAACTTTTATATAAACTTTACAATTTTCTTGTTCCGTCAGTCTGTCCTTTTGTAATTCATAAGAATAGCTGTCTGAATCTTAAATGATTTATGATTGATCTGAAGACACTGGTTAAGAATTTTGAGAGATCTGTTTGTTATGTTGACTGCTTCAGTACCTTTTACTTAGTAACTACATGCATTAACCAATGTCATCACGGTAAATATATGGTCATAATCAAATGTAATTGAGCTTCATGCTTGTCTCTGTTGCAAAATTAATACATATCTTCTAAATTCTGCTTAGTTTGCAAAATTAGACTGCAGCATGCTTCAGCAATGCAACTGAGCCAAAAGCTAATACAATTAAGAAATACGTATATGATTTGAACACATTAACTAGAAAGCTTTGTGTCTTGGTGACTCACCAAAAAACCCCACGTTTGTTTGGTAATACTCATTCTTACAGGCTGTTCACGTTAAATAACAAGGAAATGCAACAGCATTACTTCGTGCACCTTTGACCTGAAACCCAGTTGGATTTGCAGCATGTATTTAAAATCTTACTAGGAGCTGAGTGAAGTCAACCAATAAAGTACAGTCTAAGGAGTCTGCTGAGAAGTCTAACTTCAGTGTGGAACTTGTTTGAAAACTAAATTCCACTTTGTCAAATTAATTTACAGAGTAGACAAGAGGTAGAAAAAACACTGAAAAATAATAGTTTCTTCTCAGCTAGAATTTTCATTAACTAGCATTAAAACTTCAATGTGTCAATGCTATGCTATATAAAATAGTAACATTAAAATTTCCTGAGTTGCTTGCTTTTTGTTGTCTTCATGAATTTAGTCAAGAAGCCCAGGAGCAAGCCACTATATCTCACTTACTTCATTATTTCAGAGGGCTTTATAAATTGCATGTTCTGTCTTGAAATAAGTAGCACCAACTTTGTTTACCTTTAAGTCTTCCCTTGAGTTAATGATTTCACTCTAATGAAAACACATTCCACTGATGCTTCAACCTCAAAATAAACAAGGGCATAGTTGGCCTTAGACAATGTGTTTTTATCCTCTGGCTTCGTAGTATCCTACACGGTTCTTCTCAGTTTCTCTCCTTCTTCCTTGTGTTTTTTAACAGGTTGCAGTATTTTACAGAGCCAGTCCCCGACATAAATTAAAAATTATAAAGGTATGTCTCACTGGTGGCTGCGTTGCTGGACAGTGGCTGTGAGTACTGTTTGTAGTGTGTATGCTTAAAGTATAATGTGCTGCAGAGCATCTGGATGAAACCAGAAATGAAAGTGAAGTATATCTGAAAATATAACTTGGAAAAAAATATGTAATGTCCACAAGGGCTGTGCAACTGCTGGTAGGCAGCATCAGTTTGTTATATGTTGGGAGCTGGAGATTTTGTCGCATTGCAGTTGAATTGACTGGGAACTTGAGAGAGCCATATTTCTGCTACTTCTCAGAAGCAGGAATAAAACAATAAAACGGCATGAATTTCAGGTCATGTCTGAGGTAATGCTTCCATTCAGAAGCTAAAAAACAAAGCTAACAAAGAGGGATGTACTTTTCCAATTGCTATAATTCTTATATTGATTATCAACAAAGAATAGGAAGTCAAATATTAAAAGACAGAATGTTTTGAGAATTATGAAAGGATCATAACATTAAGATTCTATATATCCTAGCTGTCAAATCTAAATGGAATATATGACCTAAAATTTAATGTAAAATCTTGTATCAAAGACTAGTTAAGATCCAAACAGTTGAACATTTTCAAAATTTTATAATGGGAAAATAGTTCTTTTGGGAAAAGCACAAACCATTGTATTTAGAACAATTATATAGGATAGGCTGTTTCAATCTCTGATTTATGTTCTTTTCCCTTTCTTTAGTCCTTGCAGAATAATGGCGCAGTAGTAGCTATGACCGGAGATGGAGTGAATGATGCTGTTGCTCTGAAGGCTGCAGATATTGGTGTAGCAATGGGACAAACTGGAACAGATGTTTGTAAAGAGGCAGCAGATATGATCCTTGTGGATGATGATTTTCAGACAATAATGTAGGTGACATTTATATTGATACATTGTGCTATGTAGTTTTAATGAAACATTGTCTTAGTAATGAAAGGAAGGCTTTTTGCAGCAGAGTATGTTTGGCCCAGGAATTAGAAAACACTTTCTTGCTGTTGCCATTGTGATTGCGTTAGACAAATAGCAACATGTACTGGAGTATAAAAAAAAAAAAATAGTCTGTACATATTTCACTCTGGTGCAGTAAGAATAGCTGGTCTTCTGAACCCATTCTCTATTTCTGTCGTTTCTGAAAAGTGTGTGTTTGTTTGCTTTTTAATTATCTACCTTGATTCCAGAGGCAGCATCAGTGATGATGTGAGTCTTAAAAAGAGGATATTGTTCTATTGACATTTCATTTTGAAAGCAGCCAGAGTAAGAACCATTGTAGTTGATTTTACAGTAAAGAACAGTGACTGTCAGAGAACCTCAACTCTACTCTTTTCTTGACACTTCTGTCTGTGCTTAAATTAGTAGAAGTAACACGCTTCTGTGGTTTGTTTTAAGCTTCGTTGCAGTAGCCTCTAGTGGTATGATCTTTGTTTTTAATTGCAGGTCTGCCATTGAAGAGGGTAAAGGAATTTATAATAACATAAAAAATTTTGTTAGATTTCAACTGAGCACGTAAGTCTGAAACATTGTTGACAATATCAGAAGGTTGTAACCACACTGTGATTGAACCAAAGCCTCACAAAGCAAATGTATAAACTCATATGAACGTTTTAGATTTCACATGCTGATAGATTGTACTAGAAAGTATCAGTGATCATAATGGCAAAAGAATGTTAGGATTGAACTTTTAGTATTTTGTACTTGGTGGTTCGTTTCATTTTTAATGACTCAGAAAATAATGCAGCAAGCAGACCTTTATTACGATTTTTCATGTTAAGATGAGAAAAGTCAGCAAATGAGAGGATGCACAGAGACAGGATAGCACTACCTTAGTGATGTTCTTTAAAGGAGAGGGGGCACAGAGCTGTGCCAGAGGAGGCTCAGACTGGACGTGGGAAACAATTTCTTCACCTTGAGTGTGGTCAAACACTCAGATAGGTTTCCCATCAAGGTGGTTGGTGCCTCATGCCTGTCAGTGCTCAAGAGGCATTTGGACAGTGCCATCAGTAACATGCCTTAGCTTTTGGTTGCCCCCAAGGTGATCAAGCAGTTGGACTTGGATGGTCTTTCTAAGTCCCTTCCAATTGTTCCATTCTATTTTATCCTGACCTTTTAAAGTTAGGGTTATGGTAGTTGTGATAGAAGTTGTCAAAATCTATATGTACTCTTAAATACATGAAGTCTTGCTTACAAAGCAGTTATCAGTAGATCTTCAGAAATGTTCCACGCTGACAGTTATAAAAATGGATTCTTTCAACAGGAGTATAGCAGCATTGACTTTAATCTCACTGGCTACATTAATGAACTTTCCTAATCCTCTCAATGCCATGCAGATCTTATGGATCAATATCATTATGGATGGGCCTCCAGCTCAAAGGTAAGTAATTGTTTACCTTTACTTTAAATTCTGTTAGAGGTTTGTGGTCTAATTACTTAAGCAAGGAAGAGGGTTGCTTGTAAAAGAAACTCTGTGAAGTGTTTAACTTCAGTGATGTGTTTCTGAAACAGCAATTTTTTTCTTCTCATTACGATGTTTGCAGAGTAATCTGTGTTCATTCATTTGACTTGCTTTGGTATCCAGCAGTGGTTGGTTGGGGTGCAGCAATGATACCTGAAGATCTACACCATGCAAGATTCTGGCTTCTGTCCAGAGTCTCCCTCTGACTTTCTTCACTGTGGATAGATGGTGGAGGGAGCAGTGAAAGGGAGCTAGCAGTAGAATTCCTTAGTTATTATGGTAACAGAAATGGTGGACATTACTAATACTGCAGATTCTTTAAAAATTGTCATTTACTAATTCTGATACTGTCTGATAGATACCACATACTTCTGGACTCTGAAACTGCAGTGTTGGAATGTTACCTGTTACTGATACTTATAACTCACTGCTTTGAAGGTGAAAATAACAGATGCTTATTTAAATGAAGTGATTCTTAGGTTGTAGAGAGTAGATTCAAATCTCTTTTTCCCACTTGTGAAATCTAGTCTTTGTGTAGAAGCAGCAAGTTATTATGATGATAAAAATCTGAGATACTTCTTTAATTTTAAGCCTTGGGGTGGAGCCTGTGGATAAAGATGTTATTCAGAAGCCTCCAAGAAATCTGAAGGATAGCATTCTGACCAAAAACCTGATTGTTAAAATACTGGTGTCATCGATAATTATTGTGTGTGGAACACTGTTCGTCTTCTGGAGAGAGGTATGACAAAAACACAAAGCAGTAGCAAGCATATTTAAGTCATTTTGATACTAGCAGTTGAAATTTGGAATTCAGAATTTGCATGAACTCAGTTGCAAGATGTATGTATGCTTATTTAATAGTAACTAAGATTAGAGAGGATGCATTTCAAAGCAGTTGAAATGAGAAACAGAGTTTTTAACATAGACTTTTCCAGGTCCCAAATGCATTTGGAAAACCTTGGCTAATGGGAAGTAACTATTAAAACAAACAAACAAACAACCTGCAATCAAACAAAAGCTTACAGCCAGGTTGTTAAGGAACAGCTGTTTGCCTTTCAGTTCCCAGTAGAGAAGAAAGCTGAACTTTTAGCAGTGCATCATAGAATTCTTGTTATTCTGTCTGCTTGCATAAATGCTTGTCAAGAGTCTTCACAGCTTGGAACTAAAATTCTTATAAATTATGAGTGTGTCATTTCTATTATGACTTCCTGAATGAGCTTGGAGCAAGCAGATGGTTTTGCTTTTATGTATTAGTTAGTAGAACTTGAGTTGTTGCAGTAACTGTATTTAGTTGCTGAAGCTTTAAATTAAAGCATGCTAAAGCCATTTTATTTTTTTGTTGGCAGTTAAGAGACAATGTAATAACACCTCGAGATACAACCATGACCTTCACCTGTTTTGTATTTTTTGATATGTTCAATGCTTTGAGTTCTAGATCTCAGGTGAGTGATTAATATTGCCATTTACCTGATATTTACAACAATACCTCTCTTCTAAGGAAGATCTCGCTGTGTTTTCTTGCAGGTATACTTTACAAGTACTATTAAGCTTGAGAGTTTTAAAAATAAAGAAGTGAAAGGGTTAGCATCCTCAGTTTGTGATGCAGAGCTGTTAGTAATGCTGGGGTTCTGACAGGGGCAAGGAAACTTTCAATAAAAACTTGAAGTATGGCAGTCCCTTGTATTGCTGCGCATGCTTAGTTGAGTTTTTTCTTTCCTGGAAATCTTGTCAGTTCAGTAACTTCTTCAGAATCTGAAACTTGTTGAAGGCCTTTCAAAGTCTGTAGCCCTAGGAAAGCCTAAGGGAAAAATGTTTTAAGAATTCCGTTTAAATTTTTGTTCTAAAAAAGACTAAGTCTGAAATTTAGTGTTAGTCGAAGAAATTACACATGATTAGATTTAATCTAATTTGCAGTCTGTTTTCTGATGTGAATGTCAGGGTAGACAAAAACACATCCTTCTCGAACAGTGGGCACCTTCTAATGCACGGTAATTGTAGGGAAGTGAGCTCAATAAATAAATTCTAGACTGTGAAAGCAAGGTTTGCACTCAGTTTACCATTAAATTATCCTCTCAGGAACATGTTTTGGATTATCTTCAAGGTAACAATTCAACAGTATTTTTTTTACACTTTTATAAATGTTGAGATGAAAGAAGTTATGAATCATTTTCTTGTCTAGACAATGAAAATTACATGTACAGTGTAATATATTGCTTGTTTTACAGACAAAATCTGTGTTTGAGATTGGACTTTGCAGTAACAAAATGTTTTGCTATGCTGTCCTTGGATCTATAATGGGGCAGTTATTGGTCATTTACTTTCCTCCACTTCAGAAAGTTTTCCAAACAGAGAGCCTGAGTGTCTTGGGTAAGAAATGTTTCCTTTCAAAGAACGGTACATTAAGGCTTAATTTGTAAAAGCATTGGGTTATGGTAGTGGGCATGGTGCTTAGGGACATGGGTTAGTGGCAGGCTCGGTTGTGTTACGTTGATGATCTTAAAGGTCTTTTCCAACTTAAATGTTCAATGATTCTGCAAGAGCTCTTTCTAACTATTTGCATACAGCAGGAAAAGCAATCCTGCTGATCCTTTTTAAGAAAGGAAAACATACTTTTAGATATTCTGTTTGGAAACCATAATTAAGTGCATATTGCACACAAAACAGACAGGTGAGCGTGTTCTTAGAATTCTGAAGTGCTTGTGTATTTTAGGAATTTTAATGAGTACTGATGCAGGTAAAAAGGAACTAGACGATCATAAAGGTTCCTTCCAACCCAAACCATTCTATGATTCTGTGTTCTTAGATAATTCTTTGTCTTTTTATAGTAGTGTCATTTCTAAGAGTATTGTTTCAGTATAAAGCTAATTATGTTGCTTAGTGTTCTTTGTTTTTCTAGGTATTAATAAAAGCAGTGTTATGAAATGCTTTAAGAGTTTGAAACAGTGCTTGTGGTTCTTGTGATTTGTGCATGAACTACGCACACTAATTGTCTGGTTCTGCAATATGGCTCTTGCTTCATTTCTGCTCGAATTACTCAGTAATAGGCAGGCAATTAGGAGGTCTTGTAAGTCATATATTCCTTTGTCAGTCTGCCCTTAAATGGCAAAGTTTTAAAAGGGCTAATTATCTCTTCCAGATTTACTGTTTCTTCTGGGACTCACTTCCTCTGTCTGCATAGTGACTGAGATCATAAAGAAGTTTGAGAGAAGCAAGGAAAAGATCCAGAAACATGGAAGTTCTTCTTCGTCAACTTCGTCTTTTCTTGATGTATGATGCATATTGCATTCTTTTGTTTGCAAACTTAGGGATTGCTGTCTGAAGATGTAGGAGAAAGCAAAACAATATTTGGAGGATTAAGAAGTCCTGAGGGCTTTTTGACAAGTCCTTTGTTTCTCTGGCTAACGATGAACATTGATGTTTCAAGACTGTTTAGAATTTAACTTCCAGCTGTGGGAGTAACAAATGAAATTATGCAACTTTGGTAACATTTTTCCTCGAACCAATTTACTTTTGAGATTGAATGGGATTTTGTGTGTGTGGGGGGGGTTAATTTAAAGAAAGATCTAAGCCCAAGTCCCATTTTCTGCACTTAGAGATATAATTGTATAAAACTCTTCTCTTAGATATAAATATTTTAGTTTGTTTTTATTTAAAACATTGTACTATTTTACTTTTACGGTGGTGGGACTTTGCTACTAATACAAGAATTAAAAAGATATTTCAGAGGCATTCCACTGGGTTTAGTCTGTCACAAGAGTGCCATATTCTAGCTACTGTATTTATTTCCTTTATCCTGCAATGTGTAAGCGGCTCAAGTACCTTGTGCTACAGTTTTTTTTGTATCCAGAGGTTTTTTCTTTTTGCACAGGATGTGACCGCTGTCGGATCACTGTTTTTTCTTTCCTTTTTCTGTGATTGAAAAGCCTATACTGCAATTTGAAGTAAATGTTTGCTTTTCTTATAAGCGTGGTGTCTCTTTGCTTTAAAAGGATCTGGCATTTACACCAGATTGTCAGGCTTGTGATGGTTTTGGATGCCTGTTTTGTTCCACATTTACTTTAGCTTGCAAATGCTAGATTACTTGAGTAATAAGACAGTACTAGTATTGAAATACCTGACTTACAATTATGTGGTATACTGAATTAGAAAGTGAACGTGCTAATTCTCACCCTAATGGCAAAAAATCCCAGCCTTCTTTGAAACATGCTTATTTTTCCTTCTGCACCCCTCTTGTTTCTTTTCTTCCCCCATCATTAAAATAAATAGCTTACTTTTAGAGCAACTTAAAATTTTAATCTTTGGAATAACTTTTGGTGGATCAAGAAGTGTTATGGTAAATTGGCGCCTTGATATGTTAAAAGTAATTTTTAATATATGACAGTGCCTGGATATTCAGATATTCAGTGATTTAGAAACAAACAGCTGTCTTCCTTAAAGTAGTCTTGCAGCTGTTGTCATCGTTGATTTTAGAGATGGACCAATTATGCCCTGAGGAGATGCAAGGAACGGTCACCCAGTGAATCTTGAAAAGGTGATGTGCAAGAACTCAAGAGGGAGCTGAAGACAGAATGCCATATCTTTTGATTGTGAAAGCATGTGGATACACATCTTCCACCCTGCAGCCAGAAAACTGTGTTTTGTGTTGATGCTGGCTCAGAGGCACGCTGTCACGAGATGGTCATCCTGTCAGTAAGGTCATTGAGAAATTCTGAATGAGAACTGGGACATTTTTGCACATTTCTTTGTGGCTTGCCCCAAGTGCCATCCTCAGAATCTGGAAAGTTCATGGAAAATAAGGCAGATTGGAAGGTGTTGTATGAATTTCCCTACTGATAGGTTATTTTACTTGTTTTCTTCTGCCCAGCACACCCTCCTAGAGATTCCCAGACTTTG
>PPHD01016477.1:0-15544 GCA_002909625.1 Bambusicola thoracicus
CAAAGTCCTTACTCATTGCAATCATTTAAAGTAACTCCTTTGTGCATCATTCGCTAATACTGGCCAGAAAAAGCTGATTTGTTGTGCCTGAACATAAACTTGTACACCAGACCACAGTGTTTCTAGCTTCAACAGTAACACAAACATCAATTTATATACTCAGGATGATTATGGCAAGAATCACTGGGAGATGATATATATACAAGTTTGAGTTCTCTTTCGGACTGTTTAAACAGATTTCTGATTTGAAAGGCTGCACTGTGTTTTACAATGGTTGTGAAAAGTACTTTCAGGACAGCAAAAGCGAAGTTTATTCCTCTAGCCTGAATCTAACAAGTAGATTAAAAATATTCCCTATGAACCCATAAATCTTTTACTCATTCTTTCCAGACCAGCAACAACATGAAGATCAATCTACAGATCGAGGCTCTGTTATGCTTTTCTTCCTAAGGGTTACAACTTGACATAGATATTCCTACTTGTAATGTTCAGTAACCATACAACATGTTTGGAGGCTAACCATGCTGCTGTAATACAGACTAGATCTCTCACCCCACTGATGGAAGAACATGGAGGAAACAGTGAACAGTACAGGTAAGAGTCAAAACTCCTGTGATATTTCCCCAGAGGAGAAAAAAATGAGATAGTATTAACTACCAGCTATTGTTCCTTAACAATAACCATCTTACATAAAACTATCCCGCAAATTCAAATTATAAGTTACTCATTAAAAAAAATACCTTGCAGGCATTGATTAAAGCAAAAAGCTTCAAGAAAAAAAATATATATATATTTCATGTTTTAAATTAAAAACATTTCACTTTTATCTAAAAACTACCTTTGTAAAGGTAAGAAGCTGTGCTGTGCAGATACAAGGTCACTGTTTTTGAAGTGCTATTTCTGTGACAGGATGGGATATGTATGAACAAAACTGTAAGTACACCTCACATCATACACTGAGCATGTCTGAAACTGCCCAAGGCAAACCTACTGGTTTTCTTTCCAGACAGCAGCTCTGCCCAAGAGAGGCTTGACAACTCACTGAAAGACAATCACCAGAAAGATAACTATATAATGTTATCAGTTTTGAATAACTGGAATTCATTCTTCATAAATGGGAACTTTCCTACATGACATCCCACAGATGATTACTACACCTTTTCATTGACTAAAATGATAAGGAAACAGAAACTCTACTCTAGAACTTCCTAACAAGCAAAGAGCCCTTATGATCACAGAGAAACTAAAACACATATTCAATTTTGCTTTCTTATTTTATAAAATTTAGGATGAAAAAGGATTCTCTAGCTTCCTCCCCCTGTAAGATAAAAATAGAAAGGAAGAAGCCATTCCAAAAATATATGTATATGTACATGTATGAGTCAAGACATATATCTTGAGGAAAGCTAAACTATTATTTGGAAACTGACTCCATACAGTGGAGAAAGCACACTTTCCTGCTTGAGAGCACAAAGTTTCTATTCAGTCAATCTGTGAATACATTTAATTTTCATGACAAATGGGCAATACTTTCAGCAGTGACATTTCATTACTCATCACAACAATATAGGACAAGGGGCCCCCAAGGCAGGTTAAAAAGTCCAGACAAATACTATGTAGATGAGGTTCAGACAGTAAGAAGGGTCATCTTGCATTTCCTGAACCTAGAACTCCCCACAGAAATCTGTATTTCATTTGTTTCCCTTGAAAAAGTTCCACCTTACCAAGCCACTGCAAACAAGAAAGATTTTCTTCCATTAAATAAGTTCAAAACTAATTTTAAGAGGAGAGTTTCACACATAAAACAGAAACTTCAAAATAATTCAGGTTCTAATCTTAGTTAAATTTAATTCCAAGGCATGCTAATTGCAGAAGTATCCAAATAAAAACAAATCAAGGCAGAAAGGAAAGTGACTATACATCTAGAATCTTGTGTGTAATAAGCAGTGTGACATTTCTGAATGACTAAAATTATTTTGCTACTCTATCCACTACATAAAGTGGATGATTATGACAAGTTCTGAGTTCCTCTACAGCAAAGTTTGTAAGACTGGTGCACATACACAACCATGAAAAGTACCTCCACCAGATCAGTTGGGCATATAATAATCTACTGCACTTTTACTTGTGATGAGACACAAGGGACAGGGGATTTTTATTGTAAGATTCTTAAACACTATAAGATCCAATGAAAGAATACAATGAAAGTATACAATGAAAGAATACAGGATGCAGAACTATAAAAATGATACCAAGATATTTATATAATATGACTAAACTCCTCTTCCCACTACTTCGTGCCTTTTACTTCATTGGGAGCTTATATTTTTGTGTTCATTATATATTTAAACTGAAAGGCCTTTGACAAAGAAACAATTTCCTCATATGAAGGAAACCTTACGGCTAGCACAACAAAGGGCTGATCCTTAGAAAATCTCTGTCATGCTCAGATATAAAAACCATTAATGTTAGGTGTGATTAGTTATCACATTGCACAAGCACAGGAAAGATAATTGATTAAAACAATCATTTATTTCCTGTCTTGTGATTTCACTTTCTATGCAGAAGGTTGTGCCCTCTGTACATTCTGAAACTGTGAAGGATATTTGAGAAGCTCTTGTGAATGCTAAGAAAAAAGAACGTGGAAGAGTAATCAAATCGTATTTATGGGAGAGAATTTTAGGATAGGTGGAGAAGGAGCTTGGTCTCATAGTTTTGTAGGAGCTTAGTCTCATAGTTTTCAAAGCAACTTTTATCATTATGGCCCAAGAGCAAACAGTCCTGTGCACTGTTATTTAAAAGTCTGCATGTGAAAGTGCTGTCCAGGTGGCTGATGGAAGGGTGATAAGCCACCTGTAAACATACTGTTATGAAAGATTCTCTGAGGAGAATTTATCTATTCCCAATGTTCCAACTGGAAGATGAATAAGTGTGTATAGATGACTGTATAGATATCAGCCACGTTACAGGTAAGATAGTTCACTGGTGAAACCAAGAGAATGTGGAAAGACCTTATCACCCCAAATGAAAGACAGTAACACAACTTTACTTCGCAGCACATTTATATAAACCGGATGCTTTTAAGCTCCTGATTTCCTTTGGATAATCATGGTGCAGCTGTAGCTAAACAACCTGTCTCATTATAGAAACTTGTTTAAAAAATGTACTAATTACATTTAAGATACAGACCAGAACTCACAGTTTGTGTTTTAACATTTGAAGCTAAGCAAATTGGGATCTAGTTACACTCAAGATATTGTTCCTTTTGGGAGGATCAAAGCGGTGGCGTATTGAAGCAAGATATCCTCAAAGCAGATGGTTTTTTTATGAAGGGTTCAGCACTTAAAATTTAGCTTCTTTTGTAAATTAGAATCCAGATTTCTTCACCTTTGTGGCACATTGCAAAGTTTGCTTCTATTGAAAACCTTTGCAAACTGATTGGCAAGCTTCCATACAGACAGCTTTATGTGTACCATAAAAGACATCATGCCCTGAAAAGAAGTTTAAATTCTTTCTTGGGAGTTCTGGTGATGAGCAAGCAGAACCGAAAACTTCAACATTTCACATGGTTAAAGGAGAACACTATCAGAAAATGAGAAAAATCTTTAAAAGAGTATTAAAAAAATCATTCTGCACCAAACTCCGCATCTCTTTGGTTAAGGGCTCATTACTTGGACCAGATTTTCAAAGGAGCTTACACATCCTGGTAATTTCAGGAAAGAGAAGACCTAGCAGAAAACCTAGTTTTAAATACAGAAAGAAAGGTCAGTCAAGGGTTAACACATTTCAGGAACAAATTATGCTGCTAGTGTAACAGTCAAGAAGTAATGAGGAAATTGCTGAAATTAAAAGTCTAAATGCACACACAAAGCTAAATTTGGCCTTGTAGACAGAAAAGAAAATGAAGCCACTTGCAAAGATATTCTTGTCAAAATTATGAAATTAAAGCTTAATAAAAAAATTACAGTAGCATTCAGCATACACTATTCACTGTTTCAAACAGAGCACTAGAACACCTACCATTACAACTGAAAGAACAATTAAGTACTAATTATATACATTTCAAAATGTTTTCTGTTTGTTTTTTAAATCTAAAAAATATTAAAATTTTATTTTTTGTTTAGATTTTGGCTGGTATTCTAATGTGACTCTGATCAGATTTCTGTCACAAAGGGATATCACAAATATCTAGATTTTGCCTTTTTAATGTCTTCAAAAGCATATTCCATGATAATCCATACTTCCACAATTTATCATTGTCTGATATTTTTTCAGCGGGATTTCGGGCTCTGCATCACATCAAAGTAATATTTCTCTACCACCGTGCAAGTACGAACTACAGTAAATGATAATAAAATACGGTTGACGCCACAGAAGAAAAGAACAACATTTTGCTACCGCATATTTGTTCTGAGTTAATCTGCAAGTTCAATTTCCTGAAATGTCATTTTTATTATTTGAATAAGTTATCATTCACTTGGCCAAAATACCTTGAAACAAACATTCATAAAACTAGCATTGTGATAGTCACATATTAATTCAGTAAACAAAAGGCAATATAATCACAACAGTTAATTCAAGTTTCTAAAGTTTAACTTTCTCACTTTACTTTGATAGTTAAGTAAGAAACTCTAGAAAGCACAATAGATTTAAAGTCACCATTAAAATTATGGCCATGCTAGCTGATTGAAAGTTAATAGACAAGCCACAAAAAATGGCTAAAGGTGCCCAAAGGATCCAAGCTTCATTTTTTCAACCAAATGCAGTATGGTGAAGACAAAATGTTTTGTTTAGTCAGGTTTTTGGTTTTGCTTATACAAACTTCAGACACTTCAGGTCTGTTTTGTACTTTCAACAAACCAAAGTTCAAAAAAGGTTATACCAAAAGGTCACATTACAGAAACATAGCACAACTTGTGCAGTGAATGCCTGCCATGGCTGTGTCACGTTGCACTACACAGCGTGCAGACCTAGTCCTACAAAATATAGACATCCTGCTGTGCTGACCAGAGCAACAGTAGTAGACCTGAGATAAGAGCACTGCAGGATGAAAATCAGCCTTGCAGAAACAGCCACATCATTTCCACATCACTCTCAGAGGCGATCTGCAATCTACTCTAGCTGGTCCAAAAATTGACAGTTGACTATTCAGTGGCATGTACTAGAAAGAAAAAAAAAAATGTCTCCTGGTTCAAGTAGGCAAAGTCTTAACAAAAACAACTGATTCGTATTTTATACCTGAGAAGGCCTGCCTGTGATGTTTGCCATGGAATTCCTCTCATTTTCTAACAGGAAAGATACTGAGTGGTGTTCAGATGCCAGTTGTCCAGACAAATGCTGGGAACTATTCCTATCAAAATTTAAAGGGCTCTAGCCAGAAATGAAAAAATCCAGACTCTGCCTAGCTGGATGCAAACATGAGTTTTAATAACAAATCCCAAAAACTATGAAAAAAAGAATAGACTGATTAAGTATATATGCCCAGATCTCCCTAAGCTAGTACAACCTTCATCAAGATAACCAAACGATTAGCTAGAAAAGAACAAAATTCTTTGTTTACTTGAAGAGTTTCCCATACTAGCCAGAAGATAAAGCTTGCAGCATTTTTTTTTCCTCTGCTTGTTTATATGATGAAGGTCATGTTATTTTAAGGAATTTCAACCCTTCATTAGATGTAGCAGGCTATGAATTCCATTGCGGAGATTGGAGGTCTGGTTAATTCTTTCTCTAACCTGTTGCCTCAGTGAGCACTAGTGATTTGCAGGAAACTCAGTGGAAAACGTCTAATATGCAAGAACTCCCAGACTTACTTTCACAGCCACTGAAGATTGTTCTCAGAAACTCACAAGGTAAAAATAATAAGTTACAGAGGCAAAAAAAAAAAATTCAGTTTGTGACTGGTATGGAAGTTGGATCATCCTTAAAATGAAAAAAAAAAACAAAAAAAACTGCTTTCTGTCAGATGAAAAAAAATCTAGGCACCATGCTAGCTTTAAAGTCATCCAATTTCATTAAACCCTTTTGATCTATTTCAGTGTTCTGTTACTAATCTACTGCTGACGAAGAAATATGCAAAATGCTGAAACTACAATGAACAACAGAACCTTGTCCTACCTAGACTCAGATAGATTACAGAATACAGAAGGTCATGGGAAAAGTCAGTCAGTTTTCAATCTCATAATACATAAAATCATGAATTTCAGAAACAGAATAAACCTAATGCTTTCGGTTTACCTGGTACGGAACAATACTCCCATGAGCTGTACCCCAGCGTTTAGCTTCAATTTTGCAATTAAGGTAATTAGCTGCCACATGAGTAAGACATGCAACCTGGAAATGGAAAAAAAAGTAAAGTATTAAAAAAACCTCAAAGTTCACTGGCAACTTCTTTGAGATTTCTGTGTATTTGAATGTTTTTTTATGTACATATAAAATATTTTAAGTCACAAAATATAAAGGTAAAGTACTTTACGTCACAAAAGCATCTTTTACTTATCACATATTATGAATTGCTTGAAAAAGGTATGAAAGTGATTAAGTAAAACTCATACAGTAAAAAAAAAAAAAAAAAAAAAAAAAGATTTCCATAACACTAGTAATGCCATGCAAATCTAGCATTAAACTGCCTTTAGAAATAAGACAGTATTACCCTAAACATTTTACAGAATGGTCAACAGACGCGAAGTGTCTTGCTCAAATTCTGAAAGGAAAAAGCACAATGAATTTGTGAACTACAACTCTTATTTCCTGAATCTCAGTCCCATGCTTAAATCACAAAGACATTTTCTCAGTCACAAGATCTTTGTTTTCTCCTGTTCTCCATCTACATGTGCAAGCTACAGAAAATATCTCAGAATTCTTCAACTCCCACATATTCTGCAATATTAAGAGGCAGGCCTGAGTAAATCATTTGACGTTAGAAGATAAGGAATGAGTTACCAAGTTAACAGTAAGAGAGACAAAACTGATAAAGATTAACTGTCTGAAAAATACAGCATGCAAAATTTAGTAATCATAATATCAGGGGTAAATACTTTGTAAAACACAAATATATCTTCGGAATAGAATGAAAACTTATGATGCAGTATTGAATGAAAATCTATAGTTCCGCTACTGTCAGATTCGTCATCACTATTTCTTTGGGAGAACAGTGTGGGATTCTATCTGTAGCAAAGTAACACATTAAAGCATTAAAATTAGCATGTGAGGTTCACACTAATTCATCAGACGATGCATTTGTTTCACACTTGAATACTAGTAAAAGTAAGTAAAATTTCTTGCTTTCATGGTAGGCTATGTGAATATTTTTTTCCAAAAAATTATTTTCTAATTCTATCTAGGGGGGATGTCTGAAATTTGATACAATGATTAAAGCATTTACATTATTCTGTCCCTATTAATCTACATCAAAATACAGAGCAATTAATTCAAAGTCCACCAATAATATGTGCATTATAAAATGAATTTTTTAAGAAATTCTGATCTCTTCCTTCCTTCATGTGCTCTGAAAAGGCAACATAAGTGCATCCGTTCCATCTTTAAAGCTTTAATCTTCTGTAATAGTAAAACAAGTTTATGTTGATTTAGACTAGTGGAAAACCTAGGAAAATGTACAACAAATGATAATTTAATTGCTACCAAAACACTACTAACTACAAATACAACACACTATTCCTGAGAACTGTTGGAAAAAACTTTATAGCTGGGTTTCAGCTGCAGCTTATTATATCAGTGTCACTTCATTCCGCTAAAATGTTAAACAATGTCTACTCTGGCCCTCAGTAGGAGATCCGCTGGAAAATCTCAGCATTAAAAAAAAATGGATCTGTGAAGTATGTAGAAAGGACTTTTCCTTCTCGTTTGCAACTTTCCTCAGTAACACAGAACACTCTATTATTACAGTTAGATGAATCACAAAAGCATATTATTTATTAATAACATATATCCTAATCTCATTGTTCCTCTCGTTATTCAATCTGAGGTAACACCACAGTGATATTTTTCTACCACAGCAAACAGCTATGCAATGATGACAAAATTCATACTATATTAATCACAAGATATTGTTCTGAATTTTATATGCAGCACTACACAACTGCTGTATTACAAATTTCACTCATGGGTGAATGGGAGCATCCATTACAACAGGCTAAAGACACAAGAACATCCTGTCTACTTAGCTTTTCCCACTTTTGAATGGAAATGCTAGATTAATCTTAATTGTGAGAAGGACACAGTGAATTAAAATCGAGCAAAACAGAAATCCTACCACATCAATATTAGATTCAGTCAAGTTGAGGTATCATTCCACTAAGTTGCTATCTATGCTGTAGAAACAGATGTACCACAAGAAAAATTCTAACCTTAAAATAATAAACATTTTCTACATTTTTGCAAATTGAGATGTATATAATTCTTTTAATAGTGGAAAACAAACAGGTACACATTTCTCCAAAGCACTTGTACTCAATACAATTGAAAAAAAGATTTAAAACATAGCATTCACTTGGCACTGGAATTGCACCCTTAAAGGCTTGTTTCAGTAGCAATAGCCAGCAAACACCAGGGAAGTCGGAAGCTTGGCAAAGACTGCACATACACAGAACTAAAAGTTGCCTGGAGTACGTTAAGGCCTCAGTCTGAAAAACATCTCCCTTTCAGTCAATGTGTTCATCTTTCACTTTAATACATGTATCTATGTATCTTGCTAAAATTGTTTACAATTTTTCTCCAGTAAATCATGAAGGAAAAAGGCTTCAAGTTCCTTCTGAATTTCTTCTGAGTTGCATACCTTGTTTACAGTCAAATTACCCAGCCAAAAGGAAGTATTATTTTTATTATCATCATTATTATACAAATAAACTTCTATTGACCACATCAAAGTAAGTATTTCAGTACTTTGTGTTTTACGCATACACATACTTAGCTGAGTAAACTTTGTGGCATTTTGCCCCATTAGTAATAACTGTCTAAAGAATTTAGCAGACTTAGAACACTTGCTGCTATTCCTACAGTCTCATGAAACTGTTACAGCAGTTCTGGGACCATTTGGTTTTCCCTTTCTTTCTTTTCCTGGCTCATTTCACTGCCCTTGAGCTCATCAAAGCTTGGCGCTCACTGACATAATGCTATCTACAAGATCTTCCGGCATTTATGTTTTACGTCCTTAACAAGAAACCCAGAACTTATCCATCTATGTCTTACAGATAAGCAAACTTCTAACTAAAAGCATCAAAAACGACAACTCAAAAAACATTTCTACTAATATTACATCTCTTATAAAAATATTGTTAAAAAAAAACAGTATTTCTCCAAACTCCCCCATATTTCAAGACTCAGGAAAGATCTCACGCCTGAGAGACGCTTTCTGCACAGAATAGCTACAACTTCTCAAACTGAAGACTGATCTGTATTACCTGTTCAGTTACAGATTTTTAAATACAGGTTTAAAACAGCTTTCTTTTTCTTTCAGTAATAAGAGATAAAAGTAACTTTTGGACTGGTAATACTAAAGCATATCTAATACAATAATAGAGACATCTCTGTATTCATTTGCTTGCAGAGGCAGATAATATACATAAATATGTATAATCACATCTCTACAGATAAGCATTTCTCAATTTCACATCAGTAAAAGTAATACACCTTAAGATTCCTTTCTGATTTTACCACTGACAGCCAAATCACACGTTTGTTATATACTTAACAAGAACAAAAGGAGACCTGCATCAAAGTCTGAAAAGTTATGCTCAGACTATGGCAGAATCAGACAGATGGGAAGCAAGATATTAAGAGCCACGAGGTGAATAGACAAAAGAGACAGAGTTTCAAAAGATTTTTTTTTCAAAATAGCACATCAAACAATTTATTACAGTGAGTTCACTGAGTCAATCCATCATTTATTTATGTGCAAGCTCAACAAGTATACATGAAAAACAAAAGACGACAGGTAACTGAAAAGAGGAGAAAAAACATTTTTATTAGATTTACTTTCTTCACTCTCCAACGTTGTGTTTATTTTACTGCTATGTACCTGAAGATGGTGATTCTTATTCAAGTTGATGCATATTTTTTCCTTATTTTTTATTTGCTTTTTCTTAGCAAGGACATGCTGGTTTTCAGGAACTTTGAGAGACAGGTGTTTTACAGCAGTAAAGGCCATTATTTTACAATATGCTATGAAACTAGTAACCCAAATATTAAAGCTCTGTAAGCAACAATCATTCTGAAAACTTTCAGTGCCTTATATTGTTGAAAGGCCAATCATCTTCCACAGAAGAGTCCTCAACATTGTCATGAGCTGTCAGTGAGCATTACCTTATACCTCAGTAGATAAGGGACTCCCTCCTAGCCTGAAGTTTAGAGCTCAGCAAGAACTTACAGACAGCACAAGTGTGACATACATCCATAGTTCAGGCAGACGGTCCTGCTTGCAAGCACACAAAGTCACTGCCAACAAAGAGGAAGGTCTTACGAATTCATCAGTAGTATCCCTACATCTGTGCAAAGAAGCAGATCTGACCTTGCTCTGAATTCAGAATTTGAATTCTTAACTGTACGGTATTATTTCCCCTCTCCTTCCATAGCCCATAGTGCTGCAGTTGCTTTCAATTTGTGTTTTGCAGAGCAGCAAATTCCATAAATGACTTTGAAGAGGTCTGTGAAAGGAACCTGAAAATGCAAGACCACAATCATGTAACCTAAAGTTTGCAGTTAGAGTCTCCCCCCATTCAAAAACATGTCTGTGGTCACATTACGAACACCAGCACTCTGGGTGAAAACAATTTTCTTTCTACTTGCGCTGATTCTTTGAATGTAAACATTCATTAAGTGATTGTGAGTTCCTCCTCCCCAAAATGAAACTCCTGGCACTGAAGTACCAGCACATGGAATAATCCCAACCACAGATAAAACTGTATAAAGAGGAAATCAAATTCTTATCGACCAATAGCTACAAGTTTAGAATAGATCTCACAATAGGATCTATTTTAGAGTATTCCACTCAGATACTTAAGAAGGTACCCAATTCTGTGCCAGTAATCACATGCAGCTTGTGAGACTCACTGATTAAAGATAACCATCAGATAGAACAGTCCTTTTAGAAATGATGACATGCAGTAAATCACATTAACAGAAATTAAAGCATTAGGGGATGCTTAATAAACTAATAACAATAGAAATAGAATAAAAACACAAGCAATAAAAAAAACAAAGGCAAAGTATTTGAAAACCCTATCTTAGACATGAGACATGAATTTTCAGCAGGTAAGAAAGTAAGAGATTAAAACAAGCTGAAGTTTACACAGTAGCAACTGAAACACTTTAGTATAAAAATGATGTCTAAAAACCAGATTTGCTCTATTAAAACCTTTCAACTATATAGAGATATGGAAGCATCTTCACAGAAACAAGATGCTTTTGCATAGCAGAGAACTGAGTTCAGTAAAATGCATCAATGGGAAAAGGAATCAATCTATGAATTATTTTTAACTACCTATTTAGAGCTAGAGAAGACCAGAATGAGTATTTCTGTGCTTCTCACAGCTATAGCATCCAGCGGAGATCTCTTGATTGCAATTCAATATTAACACCAGCAAAGACTTGATGTAGCTAATAGACATAGGACTTGAAATTTCAAAAACAATTATTATCCAGCACAGTTTCAAGCAAAAGTAAATAGCAAAGGAACTCCTATCTCCTTAATCCTCACTGCAAATATATATACATCACTTAAAAGAATTTTAGGTGAAGCATCAGAAATAAAAATCTTGATCATATAATCTAATAGAACTGACATGAATAAGGAAAAAAATATTTTTTTAAACTTGAAGAATTGAGTATGCTTACAAAAGAAAAATCAATTTTCTTAATTGAAGCCACATACTAATTATCTTTTCCTGAAAAAGTAAATAAAAATACCATTTCAATCACTTTTAAGGCACTGGAAGAACTTACGAGACACATGAACAGATTACCTAGTGTTAGAGCTTATGCCCCATCCCTAGAGACTTTCAAGGTGAGGCTGGATGAGGCCCTGGGCAACCTGATCTAGCTGTGATGCCCCTGTTCATTGCAGGGTATTGGACTAGATGGTCTTCAGAGGTTCCGTCCATATCTTAAGATTCTATGATTAGTTCCTATTTCAGCTTCATAATAACATAGTAACAGTTCTAAGGAATCAGTAACTCAAAAAAAAAAAAATCAATCAAAGAGATTACTAAACAACTTTCAATCATCTGTTTGATAGGGGAAGTAGCATAGGACCTTCTGACTCAAATAGTAGGTACTTATTTAACATTTATGGCTAACTTCTAAGGGAATATGCTGCCCAAATACTCCACCGAATCTCCTAGAGAGTCCCTGTTGGCCTTTATGAACACCACATGTTCTGCACATTGCGCATGCTGCCATCTTGGGTTCCTTTCAAAAGACAGTTCCTTAATACAAGGGTGATTCATCCACTGAATTTCAAGTTTCCACTCCAAAGAATAAAGACATTGAGTTTCTCAGGGGAAAAAAAAAAAAAAAAAAAAAAAAAAAAAAAAGACCATCAACGTATTTTCCCATAACTACTTACTGGAAACAGATGAATCACTTTAACTTTAAAAACAAATCAACTTTTGGCAATTCCAGGACATAAAAAATTTGGCCAAAACAGTTAAAACTTTGGCAAAGTTGTTAGCAACAGAAACCAGACTCTGATAACAGACATATCAGACAACCTTAACAATAATTGACATTTCTAAAATCCTTTTCTCATTTCTCCACCTTCTGTGAAGGAAGACTATATAATAAATGCATTATCTTCTATATTTTTATACTGTCATGCTAAGACCATGAAAAATGCAACATACAAAAAGTTTCTTTTGTTACATTTTATACAGATATTCAAAACATTGTAATACATTTTGTTCTATTACTTCTTAATTGTAGCACTTTCCACTAAGAACCTACACATTTAACATGAATTATAACTTAAAATATTTAAGGCTTAATTCCATTGGTGCCTGGTTGTATTTCATTGTCTGTTTAGAAAATAGCACAAACCAAATTCCTAGTGTGGCTTCTAACCATGCAAAGAACTGCAAGCATACTTGCAAAAACAAACAAACAAACAACAACAACAAAAAAAAACCAGAATAATCTGAGCTTAAAAGGTGTAGCCGAATATGATAGTTGAGAAAAAAAAAGAGAAAGAGCAAAACGTGCAAAAAAAATTCAGACTTTGCTTATATACAAACTAATTACCTGTGAGAACAGGCAACAAAATAACTTTAGCAATGTTTCTTATTATTTGCAACAGGGTAGTACCTAGAGGCTCCAATTTGAACTCCACACACACTTTGTGAAGGATTCTACTGTTTTATTGAATCAGTAAGAAAGATGGTTTTCCATGCAAAGCTGCCAACACCCAAAAGCACTTCCCATTTTTCATCTTATGATTAGAAACAGTGCCATGTACAAGGAAAGTATGCATACATCTAACTAGCATCCATAGTGCTATGCTAGCACATCTATATTATACTAGTTCATTTGTAGCACTCATCTTCACCTCATCAGCACTAACACTTATACAAAAAAAAATTAAAAAGCATGACTTCTGATAAAGCCATTATTACCTGCTCTGTGGACAGCCTGATTTAGCTGTGTACGTTCACTGCAGTGGAGTTGGACTTGATGATCTTTAAAGATCCCTTTCAACTCAAAGGATTCTATGATTCTAGGGAGTTCATCATTTTGTATGACTAGCAGACATCATCAAAATAGCAAAGTATTACTCAGAATCTCTTTTCCAGTTCAATCCTACAAAAGGATTTTTAAGGGAAACCTTTACTTTCTACTGGTTTTGCACAGGCTGCAATAACAAATCTCCTGTTGCACATATAGAAATAGAGGGAGATGAGTAGTAGAAGTCATGTACGATAATATTACTTCAGCAGAGCAACACTAGTATTAGTTGTAACACTACAAGGTCTTTGGACACTGCCCATTAATTGCTTATGTGCAACTACAAGGATGATACAAGAAGCAAACTTGCGGAACTGAATGAAATAGCACATATTTTAATGCACAAGATAAATGTTGCCATGTTACAAAAATAAAATTAACAAATTAATTTGTTCACATTGTTGTTAAGCTCTGTAACGTTGCCTGCAACACAAATGGGGTTAACCTATACAGTTGTTAAGCCACATACAAGTTAAAAAGAAACACTGTCCAAAGTTCTACTCGATTTGATAAATAAATGAATTAGCATCATCAATGCATCTGGAGTCAAAATATGGCACTTCTGCATAACATTTTAAATAGTGACAAGTTTGCACGTCATTCTCTGAGAAAGGAAATGTGTCCTTATTAGGTTTAGAAAATCATTTAATTAGTACAAAAAATTAAGTACATTTGAATAAAGTATTTTCATATCATTTTCATCACAGACATCTAGTGCTACAAATATTCATTCCAAAGAAGGCAAGGCATTTTTACAAATAGCTGCCTTTTAGGCAGAGATGCATGTCATGCAGTACGGAATAACACTCAGACAAATTCAGGGACTTGTCCCGCACTGTCGTGGTGGGAACTCTTCCCTGTCATACGACCCAGCTCAGCCCCAGGCATGCTCCCATCATTAAACAACAACCATAATATCAGCATACTATTAACAACGTTTTGGCTGAAACCAGGATAGTTTGCAGTTTACTTATGAGCTAGAAACAGTAAACTACAGAATAACAGAAACATGGAGAAATATGGCAATGACAGCCAAAATCTCATCAGAGCAAAAAAAAACCCAAAACAATCAGAGCTATCTGAGATGGGGACACAAAGCACTGCCCAAACCTTAGTTACCATTCCACCGGTGTACACAAAAATGACAGGCTTGTGAAGGCTTATTAGATCTCCAGAGGCTCAACAGCACATCAAAATCACTAATTTTACTTAGTTACCATTTTCTATGACATAAAATTGAAACCCGTTCCATCAAATTACAGCTCTTCAACTTGCTTTGCAAAAATCTTGAAAGGCCTTATCCAAAACTGACAAACGTAGAGACCAACTTCTAAAAACATCAGTGAGTTTAGAGAGAGAGGTGAGCTTTAAGGATACCAATCATAGAATCATAGGAAGGTTTACGATGGAAGGAATCTTAAAGACCCTCAAGCTCCAACTCCATGGGATGGACACATCCTACTAGATCAGGTTGCCCAGGGCTCCACCCAACCCAGACTTGAAGACCTCCAGGGTTGCACTTCCATAGCTTTTCTAGGCAGTAGAAAAAGGCATTTTGCCCTGTGTCAGTATCTCACCACCATCACAGTGAAGAATTTCCTCCTAACATCTTATCTAAACCTATCTTCCTTCAGCTTAAAGTCATTACCCCCATCCTATTACTACATGTCCTTGTAAAAAGCCCCTCCTCATCTTACTTGTAGGCCCCCTGTTGTGGTTTAACCTGGCAGGTGGCTCAACACCACACAGTTGTTTTGCTCACTCCACCCCTTCCTATTAGGATGGGTGGGAAAAAAAAAAAAAAAAAAAAAAAAAA
>PPHD01016478.1:0-15544 GCA_002909625.1 Bambusicola thoracicus
TTGTATCTCTTTGTCTGTTCAGCTGGTGAGGTTGGCTTTGAAATGGCAGTGAAAACATCTGCTGTAGGCTCTGCACTCTGATTAAAACAACTTCCTGTACCCCCACCTCCAATATGGTGGGAATGACATGAAGCATAAAGATGTGTTTGTGTGATTAGGAACTCTGAAAATCAGCATTTCTGTTGAACAACATGAACCAAGAAATTGCTACAATTTTTATAAAAAAAGATAGGAAAGAGTGATATTTGCAGTGTGGAACACAAGCTGTAAGAAGAGAGTATTTTCCAGTGACAAATATTTTGTTGTAAATGACAGTAAATTACTTTCTATTCCGTTGTCTGTGTATAGCTTCATTTGTTGCTTTGGGCTAAATTCTCAGCTACCTGTGCTTAATTCTCATTTCTGCTCTTTAGGACTGGGAAATAATCTAAGGAGTTTTGTAACCTCTGCTGAAATGCAAGGCTGAGCCCCATGATGGCTGGCTGTGTAGCACCTGTGAGCCTGCACCATGTACAGGCTCAATGTTGGTCCATTTACTGGTGAGCTATGTCACTGGTCCTTCTGTCCTGCCTTTCCCATGGTGCTAACCATGAGCATAGTTTGCTTTCAATGACACCTGCTGGGCCTTGATTAAAACGTTCTGTTTGGAGTACAGAAAAATGTGAGGTCACTATTACTGTGTACCTGCTTCACAGCAAACTAGCCTCAGTGGCATTTTAAACTTTGGAAAGTTTTTGCTCCACAAATTAAGAGAGAGGATCTCGATGTTGCACATGTGTGAAGGTACTGAGGTGGTACTCTATTAAAGATAACATTTATAGAGTGAGTCAGCTCAGTGGTATGTCTGATGGTTTCCTAGGTCTCTGGAATCTGTTTTGTGCCATGGAGTATGTGAAGTTGATACAGGACCTGTGCAACTCATACAGCACCAGGTTTCCCTGTGGTTCACAGACCATTCTGATTGTGATTTCAAAAACCATCAAACAAGTAATTCTTCAGTTCTTTTAGGCATGGCACTTTATGGACACAAAGAAGCTGAGTAGTGGAGAGACAGAAAGCAAGCAGCATTAATGAGTTCTGCTGCCGCCTTCATTGTATGTGAGAGCCTTTTAATGCACTGGTTATCTCTGACACCTTGTACAGTCTTCTGTGACATCATACATGAATACACTTACATGGAATAAGTGTCTGATCTAAAGCAAACCTGAAATATTCTTTTAAAAAATCTTAAGTTGAACTGATGCCAGGCACATAAGAGCCATTGAAAATTAGTCTGTGCACAAAGTCTTTTGTGCCTAAGAGCTAGCTAACTGATAGAGACTGTAGGAGTACTTACAGCATATGATTAGCTCCACTTGGTCTCTTGAACGCTTCTGTGTGTGCAAGCACATTTGTTGGTTTGCACATGCATACACAGATACATGTTATTCTGTTGTTTCTGACCTGGCGACTGTTAAAAGGGAGTATCTCCCCAGACTGTCCTGAACTTCAAGTTACTGCTCTGAATTAACACTATTCCTATCCAAAACTAGAGAAACTGAGATGTGAATAAGAGCTGGTGTTGATAGGGCACACTGCTCGGGATGACTGCCCGAGAGGCTAACGCCAGCCAGGAATGTGCTGTGGAAATATCTCCATCTAGTGGGTGTGACGAGGGTGCAGACATTCCTCTGGCAGACCAGGACCCTGCATGTATCCACTGCTTTTAGAGCAGCTGTCTGTTTATCTGTCCTTTTGAAACAGAACAGAAGACTTAGAAACCTCCTCTTATCTGCAAAATTATTTCAGGTTATAAGCGAATATTGTAAGAATGAGAACATCTCTAATGGTCTGTCTATACATTTTCTGAATGACTTTTAAATTGAATGAAAACCATTCAGGCCTGATATACCCTACCTACAGTTAGAGGTACTGCTTATCTCAGTATGTATTTTAATTAAGGAGAAGCAGTTCAATGGGATTAGAAAGCTAATATGTAAATATTCATTATTGCCTTCAAGACAAAACATGCAACGGCAACGTGCAAACCCAGTATTATCCTTACCACAAAATCTCGCATCTATTCTCTCCTCTGTCTTTTTGGAATTGTTCTCAGCTGATTAAAAAAAAAATTGTTCCTCAACCCACTAAAATTAGTAGGAGTTTTTGTATGAATAGAGTGAGGGCTTAGTGAGGAATATTTCAGGAAGGAATACAGCATGGCAAAACCTGCAGTACATTCAGTCCTAAAGAGAGTATAGCACTCATGTAATGGTCACCCAATTAATGCTTACTTCTTACTTCTCTTTCTCAGAAAGGATTAGTGTAATAGTGCAATAGCTATTTAGGGGTGGTTGAATAACATAATGGTATCTAACTAATCAGATGTCTGTTGCTGATATTTGTAAGCAGGGCTTCGTATTGTCCAGCATCCATAGAGGCTAGGAATGTCTGTCTGAAATCCAGGTATCAGGGCATTCTAAGAGTTTAGGTTATCTGAGAGGAACTGTGCAGCACCTCAGGTGACTGGGACGGTAAAACATTACCTCCCTTTTTGACTTTTTTAATGCTTATCCAATTAGCAAAACATGGTATGTATTTTTACACACGTACAGAGTTAAAAATAGGTAAAATCTTTTCTGCATGAACACATTTTTAGATGTGTTGCTTTCCTATCCAGCTATTCTGTAACATGTATGTATAATGTTTCTTTTAGATAAAATGTCCCCCAATATAGTTTATACTGCAACCCAGAAAGTATTGTTTAAAAATGTAAGATTGAATATTATGGTTGCGAAACCAGGAGATTAATGTCACAAACTCAAGGCAGGCACCGTGGAGACAGGTGCCGTGCATAGTTCTCTGTTCAGCTCTGCCAATGCACATTAATCTTGATCTGCAGCATTCCTGCTATTCCAGTCTTGGCCACTCTTGTGCCAAATCTTATAGTTTATTTATTTGTAGGTATAATAATGTTTCCATCAAAGCAGAAGTTCTTTTGAATGTCTTTTACTCATTTTCAACTTCTGCTTTTTACTCTATTAGTATGTTATGCCTTCTCCGTGATTATGAAGGGAAGGGCTCGGACAGGAGCCTGACTGGCGCTGAAGTAATGCCATCGTTTTACATGATCTGAATGTCAAAAGCAAAGAGCCCTGAAGTTAATCATTGCTTACTGTGACTGACTCAGCCTTCCTAATCCTTTTCTGTGCTCAGTTCTTGTCACCGTGCCACCTGACCTGCTTCCTCAGGGCTGGACTACGTACCTTTATCATGCAGTGCACGGGGATCCAGACTGGGAAGGGGAAATAATTTTTGCAAAGCTTTAAGGGCTGATTCTGCTCAGACCAAAACTTGCTGGGGGCTTGAGCTTACCAAGCATAAGGCATCCAAACTCAGGCAGTTACCTTTTGCATCCTGGGTTTCCAACAGAGTTACTTCGTCTTTTAAGTAGAGACGGACATCCAGCTTCACACAGAAACAGTGTTAGTACGCAGTGGTTTTGCTTCTAGAATTGGGAGCAAAGATCCAATCTGCTGCCACCACCACACCTATTCTGAATCCACAGGAGGTTACTTTTATTGCTTTTCATGCCCTTCATCATCTCTGGCAAAGGAATAAGGACAGCAGCGCTCTACTGTGTGATTGATATGTTTGTGCTGCTTTGTGTTAAGTAGTAATGTTTTTGCATCTCTTAAGTTGCATGCTTCTACTATATTGTTACCCTCACCCACTTTTCTGCCAGCAGGTATACTGGAATGATATGTTTTGCTCTTACGTACCTCACACTGTGTACTCCTGTAAGATAAGGGGTGATATATGCCAAGCGCTTAAGATAACTACTAAGTGCTAGCTTGCTGTAGACTTCAAATGGATTGGAACAAGCTTTGTAAAAATTTCCTCTACATTTCCAAAACTTTTTCCCTTACTATGTTGTGTGATATTATCATCCTTCAGTAGACCAGATGTGAGAGACAGCCCTGCAGGAAATGGCAGTGTGCTACATCAATCTGCCCAAGTGAAATACTGTTCTCAGCACTGTTGCTTCTGGCACCCAGTGCTCAGCTGCTCGCCCTGCTTATGCTGTTGGTATGGTAGGGAGAGGAGGAACTGAGCTCAACCGGCACTTGTACCCATAGGGGTGAGGGGCAAGTTGGTTGAGACAGTTCCTCTCCATGTGGGACTGGGGCATGTGTTGTATCCACTGGCACAAGATAGCACAAAATATACAGATGACTATCCTTTGGGGTTTCCGTTTGACTACTGCCAAACAAAAGTAAAGAAATTCAGCAGTCATCTTCTTGTGCAAGAGGTGCCAGGCATTTAGGTGCCAGGCATGAGACTTCATCAGCAAGAGAAAATTAGTGTACAGGACCATGAATTCACTTTGCTGGTATTTCTAGTTTTAAGCAAGAAAAATCTACGCCTTAGTTCCTTAGAGCATCCAGCTGGTGGTGCCAGATAGTAACTACGAAGGACACTGTATTTTAAACACTTGGAATACAAATTGTTTGGATAAGGCATCTTTATAGCTGTTTCTCAGACCCTTGAAGAACTGTTCTCTCTTTCAGTGGGAACAGACAGTCAGTTTCTAGAAGTCAACTGTTGTGTGTTTATGCCTTGCACAAAGTGGCATAAAAGTGTTCCCCTTATCCACTCTCGATTATATGAAAACTCATTTTGCATACAAGGTGTAACACACACATACGAAAGATGTGTATAAATGTACATGGATTACATGCGATGGAGGGTCAGGCCTGGGACAATTCCCCCTGCAGTAATATGTTTATTACTTCATTAATCATAGTAAACCTTAAGAACACATACACCTGTTTTCTTGAGTGATGAACATCTTTCATACCTGGCATTCATACAACTTACATGATCCAATGTCCAGGATCTTTAACACGCTTATTATGGCTATTGATGAGTCAGCTTGTGACCTTTTTTTTCTTTGAAGTTCAGTACTTAAAAGTATTTAGCTTGGAAGAAGATACCTGTTTTCAAATTTAAAAAAGGGAATGGAGGGGGAAGAGGGAAAGGAACACTGTGTTATATTTCATTGGCCTAACAGTGACCTACAAAATGTGCTGGTGAGGACAGAAAATGTAATGCACCAGTGGCTGCAGCCACAGTTTGTTTTCACTCTTTCTGATATTTGATTATAAAGGTTAAAGCAGGGCAGGGGAAAGGGAGTGCTAACCTGAAGTGCTAGCTTTTCTGTGGCTGCCTGCCATGTAAGTCAGCGCCTGTTTGAATGGGTCAGGTTCTTTGGTGGCAGGCAAGAGGCAGTGAGGAATAAACCCTATTCTTTCAGAACAGTCAATTTTTATAACAAGGTCACAGGTACGGATATATTAGGAAGTTTTTTGCCCTGTTTTGGAGGGTGCCCTGAGTCCCTGTGGGCCTCTCACTTCCCGGTGAGAGATTGCAACAGACAGCTGCTTGCTCAACACGTGGCTTTTGCTGAGATAGGCTGAGCAGAGGGCAGAGGGCGAGTACGACCAGTTGGGGCGGGGATAGTATCATAAAGGTGAGTCAGGCAGAGTGAGGCTCACAGAGAATGGCACAACTCGCTCACGCTTCCTCAATTCAGCCTTCAGAACTGGTGGGCTCTTGGCCAATGCAATTCATCCAGGCACTGTGACAGGCATCTTGCAGAGCACAGCGCTCAGAACTTCAGTCGCTGAAAGAAAGCAAGTGGAAGTTACATGCTGAGTGAGCACTAAGAAGGAACTGGCTCCAGAGACATCTACTTGACGGTTCCACCTTTGCACTTAACAAAATAATGCCTTAGTGTGTCTTCAGAAATGAAGTAATCACTGAGAAGGGATTTTAACTAAATTATCAAAAAAAAATACAGTCTTTGATAGAATAAAATCGATTGTGATTGAATAATTCAGTATTTGAAAAATACACTGTGCGGTAGAAATCTGAGAGGAACAGTTTACTCCATTCAGAGATTTGGTGTCCAACAAATGTGACTGTTTGTGCAGGTTTGCTCTGCTGTAATATACCTCATGAAACCTCCTGAAGTATTCGCTGTACAACTGTGGAGGCTAATGATTTACTCAGACTCATTAAGAAAATTATAATCCCCTTCAGAGGACTATATCTAGGCATTCTGCAAATATTTTGGAAGGCAGAGGCTGTGCTCCGCTCCCCATCACTCTTGTGAAATCCTGCCATAGCGAAGGGTGGCTGCGTGTGAGGCCAGGGCTGGACCACAGCCTGCTTGAACTGGCTGAGCACTTATGGCTTATGTTTGTAGCATTTCTCCAAGGAAGCAGGGAGCTCATTTAACATCTCCACTGTATCCGTTGTTCTTGTCTCCATAGTACCTTCAATCTGTCTTACAAGTATGGGTGGGATGCAGCAGTGGAAGAAATACGGGACATACACCACCGTTCTTTTATAAACACTGGACATGTTTGAACTAAATGAGCTAGAATAGCAATCGCTAGCTAAGCTCTGGTTGCTCACATCTGGGTTGCGTGACTCCAACTAAGAACAGAATGTGGCTGCTTGTCCTTATGTGCATCTACAGTCATTAACCATTTGATGAAATCGAGAGGATATATTGTAATGGGAATTCTCGAGCTCTGTACATGCTAGGTTTTCTCCTAGAAGTTTAGTTCAGTGGGCCTTTCCACAAACACTGAGCAGGCAAGCAAATTGCTTTCTGTTTCCTTTTGATCGCTTGAGATTCTATGTTTCAACCTGCTTGTCTTTAATTCCTTTTGATAGAAGATCCCTTTTATCACGCATGCTAAAGCTGTTTGATAGGCCTAGCTGAATGCCATGATGCAACTAAATAAGAATTTTATATATCACTTTATTTTTTCAATATGTCACATCAGTAGACTTTGCAATACCCATATAGTGCCTTTTGATATTTTTGTCATTGCTGTTGAGCTCCAGCTACTGGATTTTTTACTTTAAAAATAGATGTAAAAATAGCTTCTATATCAAGCACTTGTGGTTTGCTCAGCTGTAAGTGAAGGACTTGGCAGGTAAAGAGAAAATAAAAATACATTTATTTTGGAAAAAATCTGTTTATGATTAATGTTTTTAGAATGCTTGGGGCTGGTGGTATTTCATACACAGCTGTTTGTTGCTTATTAGCAGATAAGCAGCAGGGCAGGATTTCTGAACTGGAGAATTTCAGATTAGGAATTTGATTGCTGCTTAGTTACGTCTCCTGGCTGCCATCTTAGGCACGTGATAATTTTAATTGCATCTAGAAATGGGACTAATCATGTAAACAATGACTATAAAAATGAAGTCTGTTTTTATGGCTGGTAAGGTGATCTCCTGCTTATGAGTTCTTCTAAACCAGGGATATTTGAGCTTACTTAGTGGGTGTGGCCCTTAATTCCTGAGAACTCCTTGCACCGAATGTAATGTTTTGAGTAATAACTTCAAAATAGCATTTGTAAAACCTTTTCTAAACTTCAGTTAGTTATTAAAGAACTGATTTAAAAAAAAAAAAAAGGAATAAACTTTCAGTTTTTCTTTGGATTTTCTTTTTCCTTTATCACTTGAGTGGCTTGGAAGCAACAAACTGTTTTTGTACACTGCTGCTTTTATTTTGAACTGGTAAATTTAACATTCATATTTGCTGTCCTAATGTAATTAATGTGGTATTTACCATAGTACAGAACCCCTCTGCCTAAACTCTTCAGTAAGAAAGTATGAAAGGATCCATAAATAATTAGTGCCTTGTTTTTGTCTGTCTTTTTTTTTTCAATTATTATTTTGATCTAAACTAAGTTTTAGAAACTGGTTTAAAATACTGGGAAAAGTCCATTCTAGGCCTTTGTACTGTAAACATTTAGGCACGTAAGGGATCTTAATGAACTGGGCCGACATTCCATTGAGGAATTACTTATCTTTTGTTGTATTATGATTTATTTTGTCTTTTTAGGCACTGGTACTGTATTTCTGACTTCTGTAGCTTTTCAAGGCCTCAAAATTAATGGTATTGATATTGAGTAATTAAAGCGACTTGAAGAGAAGGTTTCCTTAAAACCTTGAATTTTAATGCAGAAACCCCATAATGATAGAGAGGACTTCTATTTATCAGCAGTGAAATCAATATACAAGCACAGAGGACATTTTTAGCTGTGAATTTGCTGTGGAAGCTACTCTCAGCTGGAAAGTGCTGTTGTACAGTGGTTTGCATTGCCTAAAGTCACTTTTACAGGCGTCATATCACTGCAACCTATAAAAAAAAGAGTTGATCCATTATACAACAGCTAGAAATTAACAAAGTACGGTAAGTCATAACTCCTAAAGAAACATAGCAAGAATTTCTATTGCCAATGGAAGTATTTTTTACATGTAATTGATAAAATAGGTGGATTTATTTTCACAAGAAACAGCAGATTCCGCACAAGATTAGATTCCTGGTAACATGCTAAAGATAATTTCTTTCCTATATGTAGTATTTGCACTCTTTTGTGTATTTATACTTAGTTTTCGTTTAGGTAGGAATTTCTAAACAAAAAATCCAATAGTACCTCAATCTTGATTACACACTGATCTATAAAAATAGCAGTAATCGCTGGGGTAGGAGGTGAGTTGATTTTCTTGTGGTTTTGTTTTTGTTTTTCTTCATAATGAAAATAAGAATACATGCAATGACTAGCTTTTATTTCTCATGTATAAACTGAGCAAACTAGATGGCAGATCCAATTAGCTGACTTTCTTCTCTTATTTCCAAAGCACTTTTCACTTTTCTTTGTGTTTATTCCTTAATTATTATGTGATTTTATCTGAAAGAAGATGTAAAAGCAACAGAACAGAACCTTTCTAGTGTCAAAAGCCAAAGTAAAAACAACAGGGTTGAAATGAATCCCCAGATGGAAACGCCCATAGAGAATTAGACAATCTTTTAAAATTATACAGTTTCAAACATAGCAGTGATGAAGAAAATCCTCTCATCTAACGCATCTATTGCCTGTCTGAGGTTTTAGAATGTAAAATTTAGAATGTAATAGAATGTAAAATACTCCGTTACTGCTCAGTTTCTTCTTCCTTCTGCAAAAGCATACAATACTTCTTCAATAAATACAAACATTTTCTCTGAAGTTAAACTTCCAGTGCTTTACACAGAATGGAAGCGTACAAATCCACAGCCAACATTTTTGAGGTGGTCAGGTCAGGGTAGCCTAGCTCAGCTGAGGCCCGTAAACACTCCTTGCTTAGCTTTTAAATTAAAGAGCTGCTTCAATCTTTTAGCTTCGTTGTTTCTGAGTTCTTCTTGGTTGTTGCTATGGTTAAAATCCTCACAGTGTTTACCCTCTAAATTATCCAGCTGGGATTTAAAAGCAGAAAGAGAAGGGAAAATGTACACTGGCTGACATCTCCTGCTTGATGATTTGGAAGATGAAGATTTAAAAAATGGAGACTTAGAGGGGGAAAATGCTAAAAACGCCCTGAGTTACAGCAGAGCACACAGTATTTGTGTCACAAGTAAGACTGCCACAACCCAGGTCCATATCTCTAACATATGTACTTAGCTTTGCATACTGATTAAAACCCTTTGAAGTAGATAGGGGTGAATGGTTGTGGGTGAATTTAAGCTGATACTAAGCCCTCCAATGCTACGTGTTCTTGAGAATGAGGTTCAATTAGAAGCCACTCTAACTTTTACGTTATTTCTGTCGTATCCTTGATAGATGTAACCCAAGCTGGAATTCACTGAATGTTCCAGTTCTGACCCTGATCCTCCAACATCCCATTTAACTACTCACATGATAAAGTTATTTGTAAATGTTAAATCTTTGCAGGATTATGATCTAAAGGAGTATTAGAGCCTGATCCAGCAACTTCAGAGGCCTGCCCTAGATTTTGGTGATCAGTGTATCAGAGCCATACTAAAGGGATTAAGATGCTGCTGGTACTTACTGAAGATACGGTTTTCCCAAAAGCACAGCTCAGTATTCTCATATTGACGCAGCCAGAACAAGTGATGTAAGTTTATACATTATATAGCGTATCTCACTGTACTTATGCTAGTATAACTCTGCTAGTTTACAGTGGCTTCAGTAGCCGTCATTTTATTTATGTATTCATAATCCAAATACTTAGCAGTGTAAATATTATCTCTATATGGCTATACGCACAGTCATATATTTATATACTGTGTGAGGCTACATCATGGAGAAACACAGTATTTTGCTGCTGCCTGTCTGAGATGAGTGGGTTACTTGCTGCAGAGAAATGGAGGATTTAGGCAGGCTGCCACAGCCCTGTCCTGATAAATCTGCCATGCCTAGAGCTCTCCAGGACACCAAGCCTTTCTTTAGAGAGGGCAGGATTTATAGCTCTTGAGAAGCTGATATGTGCTAAACTTTTGCTAGAAATTAAGGGAGAATACCTTAGAACTCTGTTTCTACTTCTGGTACAGAAATATTCTGGGGTATTTCCCTCTTTATTTTATGTTCTTTCAATTTACTTCTCTGCCTTTCTTGTGTCAGTAGATGTTCACTTCCCTTTATTTCACTAGTGACAAGCAGGACCAGGAAAATGATGCCAGAAGAGATTTGGCACTTTGACTAGAAGTCAAAATGTACAAAATAAAGGTATTCCCCCCTCGCATGGTTTGCAGCTTATCCTCATACTGTGGAGTTTATGTTGTGCTGTTTCATTAGATGATATCCCTTTTACCACATATTGTACGGCCATGTCACTGAAGAAGCTTTGCCCCCCTGAAACATTCATTATTTTGCCTAAAAACTCTGGTAGGGGGAAATTTTTTTCAGTTCCATTTTATGCTGAAGAAGATGAAGGTTTATGATGTAGTTATGCCACATGGATGTGGAAAATTAGTTGCAGCCAGAATACAGTGTCCCTTGACAGATTTGAATGCCTAGTTTTAGACTACTTCCCTTCTCATTTGCTGACATCATAATAAACAAAGTAATACTAAGTGGTACATAATCATCATTCTTACATAACACCTTTCATCTCAGCATTTCAAGGTACTTTACAATCATTAATCTGTATTTACAATCCTTTTAACTCAGTAATCACATGAGTAAGGTCTTCCTCACATAAAAGAAACATTTCTAAATACTTCACATCCTGTTGAAGAAAGGAGGAGTAGCCAAGTTTACTTAGTGAAGAACTGAGATTAAAACTCCATACATCTGCTTCATTGTAAGCACCTTTCTTTCTTTCCACTGCATCTGTAGATGCAAAAGTCCCAATAAATACTGAGATAAAGGCATTTTATTGCATATCAGAAACATGGTGCTGCCTGGTTTGAATTTGGTATCTCTGTCTGACACAGATCTGTTGTGCAGCTCCTTAAAGAAAAAAATTCTGTCATACAATCACAGCTAGTTGTTTATTTTAAAAATAGCTTTCTTCATAAGCTGGATTTTGTTCAAGGTGCATTGCCTGCACTGTCATATTTGTCAGCAATGTTTGAGGTAAGAACATACGCCCAGGTGAATAGCCTTTCCCCATATCAATAATTGCAACGAGAATCTAATCAAATGAGTCCCTTTGTTTAGAAACCATACAGAAACCAGGTCTATCAATAGGAGGAGAATACAGCTTGACTTAGAAAAAGTCTTCAGAATATTAGCTGCAAGTTATTAAAAAGTTTAAATTCTTCAGAAAAGACGAAATATTGCTGTGACTTTTCAGAACGTGATTTGTCATACTTGGTGTTCTGATTTTGTTTGATGGTCATTTGTTTGTTCTTGGGTCAGTCGGTTTAGGGCCAGTATAAACTGGGTCTTGCTGTTCCAGCATCAAGGGTATCAATTCTAGGTATGAAACAGGAAATTTCTTCTGATTTATATAACTCTTCTATGAAGTTCCCCAATATCAAGTTTTATTCCTTTACATAGCTATTATACGTGATCCTGAGAGGCCTTTCAGCCCTCTTTCAGCCCTCTGAGATGAGGTGTGATAAGAAAATAAAAAGCCTACAGTAATAATTAATACCATTTGACACCAAAACAAAACAACAAAAACAAATTAAAGAAAAACACAAAAATGCTATGTTAAATAGCTAAATAATTGTCAGGCTGAACATGTGGTTATAAGAGAAAAATACTTAGCTTTAACTATGTTTTAGTTAAGCTCAATCATTTGTTTGCTCTGTTGAAATACCCTGAAAATGCTGATGACTCTGAATCACTTGATAAGGCATGATCACTTGAATAATGTGATTGAATATTAACATCTGTCACAACTAGTGCTTACAGAAGACAAGTCTAACAAAGACTAGTTTATTTGTTTAATCCCAGACTCAGGACTTATCAAAGCTCACTAGTAAAGGGAAGGACTGTCAACTCTATAATCAAGCAGAAGAAACACCCTAAATTTGGAAGCAGAAACTAGATACATTCAAACCACAAATAACCTGCAGCATTTTGTTGTTGTATTCTGAGGCAAACTAGTTCTTGGTGCAGTTTTCTTTGATATGCAGAAGCCTCTCTAATACTTGAGCACTTCAAATAAAGACTTAGTTATTTTTCAGATGTATACTATAATGCAAGCGGAAGTATGTTTGAAACTGAGTGAGATTCTTTAGTCTGTGTTAGACAGGTAGTCAGATTAAATGATGATAACGTGTATTTATTTTCCTTTGAATCCCTGTTTCCTACTGGCTGTTAGCAACTTATCTGCTATCAAAGGTATATTCAGTGTGTCAAAACAGTAGAAGAGATGGTTCCGTTTCTGTCATTTTCTAATTCCACAAACAACAAGCCACCCAGAAGTTATCAGAACCAGTAAAAGCAGGGGGAGATTTTAAAACGAGCCAATACTTTCTGAGTGCCTTGGTGTTCAATTTCGCATGACTTAAGATTATTCAGTTAATTTGCACTATAGTGTTATTGTCAGATGATGCGTTATTGCTGCACTTGAGTGTGCGCTAACTCCTAGCTAGCAGGACAATCACTTCTTAAGCCTCTTTAACTTGACCTGAATCAGCTTATTTAGTTGCATGTGGCTTTTGTACTGTTTTCCTGCCTTCCTTTAATTCTCATGTTTGTCTTGATTATATAGATGCAGAAAGTTATAGCAAATTATGTAACTGAGCTTAGAGATCATTTCTTCTATTCTGTCCACAGCCTTACTCTTCTGTCACGTCTGAGCACTTTCTGAAAGAATATCGAAGAATATAGAGTAAATAATTTGTTGTAAGAAATTAAGTTCTTTTCTTATCTCCCAAATACAGATTTAATCCTGTACCACTGTAGTTGGTAGAAGTGGGATGAAGCTAAATGGATGGTAGTCTCTTGAACTTGCTGCATGTGCAAAAATGTGCTTATGCTGCATCTTTTCCAGTTAGGAGACAGAATACCCTTTTATGGGTACTGAGAATTTCTTTAGGAGCCAAGTCAGGGAAGAACTTCCTTGGAAAGGCTCACTGTACATCTACGGATGGGATGTGAGCAAAGTGAACTCTAGCTGGTTTGCAATTCACATCCATTCTGATCTTACCATATCAGAACAGGAGTGAAGCTAGAAAGGCGAAACATGGCAAATTTCCTTCCACTGAAGTGGATGGATACACACTATACAAATAGGGGGACTTTGAAGCAATGCTAGTGCCTTGTATTAGTTTACCTGTTTTCCTCTCCTGTATATATCTCATTTCACTCTATCTAGTCTAAGAACTGCTTTTGTATAATAACTTTTTGCTGAATAAAAGGTACATTGTTAAACTGCTTAATTATACCTTGGCTGACTTATATGGTTTTTCAAATCTTTATTTCCCAATAATTCAAAAGGAGATGCTAAGGTCTCAATAAAACTATTTTGTCCAGGTTTATGCGAGGAGTTCTCTTTTTAATCCAATTTCCTTCTTTCCTTCTTTCCTTTTTTCCTTCCTCTCTGTTGCAGTGCAAAGACTCAGGCATTCAGACATAGGCAGTTGTCCAAATCTATTTTAAAACATTTTAAAGCGAAGCTTCTTGCAGCTATAGGGCAGGGGTCACATGTACTTTCCCTGGGTTAGCAGAACAACTTAAGATGACATTGTAGACCCATCTTTCTTTCCTCTCCCAGTAAATATATGCATAATATAGAACTACAAAGATTTTTGATTTCCAGGAGAAGTCTAAGTTACCTTGTCCCACATCTGATCAGTTGAAATAACTTTGGCTCAAAAAAAGAGGGAGGTAATTCTTACCCAAGAATCTGCCTGTGTCCTTCTTTTTTTTCCTTCCTAATTGAAAGCAAAGACTTAGCAAAGCATGTCTAGATTTTGTAGTGTTGGCAGGCAGCTTTGTTATTAACATAATAATATCAATTGATATCCAAGGCAAATAAATATGGAACCTGAAATGCCAGAGACAGGAGAAATCATGACATTGTGTAGATACTGAGATGTAGAAGGAAAGATATTTTAAATCAAACTTGTAATAGAAATTTGAAGCTGCATTTATAGCTGAAAAGATTCTAGTATTTTTATTTTCTTGTCCTTGATGTTTCTATGGTAGTTATCCTTTTATGTTTTTCAGCTTCTTTCAAGTCACTGCTGTGCTGTTGGCTGTGAAAGCAAGAGAACAGCTTTTGCAGATGAAAGGCCAGAGATGATAGCATTGGAATGTGACCTCGGACATTTATCAGAACAACACTGTATGTCAGATAATATGGAATCCTTATTTTTCCAACTACTTCTGGCCTGGAATCAGGTCAGTGCAACATGGGCGCATATATTGCCGTGCTGTGCATACATCCATAAATGGCATATCCTTCATTAAGACTTGCGATAGGAAGTTACTTGTGTTAATATGAAATAGGTTGCATTTCAGTAGCCCACCTTTGTGTTGTTATTTACCATCTTCCGTTGTCACTTACAACACACTTAAAAGTTTGCTTGAAGGAAAAAAGAATGCATAGAAAATATAACAAGATCTCTGACATCCTAGAGCTGAAAAACAAATGTTTTGGTAAATATGTTGAAAATGACAGTATTGTGTTTCTCAGGCATTTTTTTAATGTAAAAAATAATAATAATAACCAAGCACTTCTTTATAACAATGCTCAACCCAGAAGAGAAGCAGGAGGGTTTATCCCCATTACAAATCTTGGTCATAAGCCTGTTTTTTTGCTTTAAAAATATAATATGGTAGAGCAGTTACAGAAATATAAAGCATTTTAGTGCTACTGAATAAGCAGAATATTTTTATTCTTGCTGAATGAGCTTAGGTGCTTCTACTGACAAGGTAAATAACTTCTAACATTTTCCTGATCTATTAAAATATGACCTAGGCATCAGTGTTTTGACTAATATGTCAAGTTTTGAGAATGTTAATAGTTTTCCTAACTAGTATTGATTCCTCAGCTTGTTTGCAGGCCAGGAAGATCCTGGTCTGATTGGTTGAGTCATTTTCTGGTGATTAAGTGGTATGTCTGAACAGGAAACATATTGCAAAATGCTTAAGGGAGTTTATAAATAGAAAATGTTTGGAGGGAAGATCATTACTCAGAAAGCAAATTCTACGATACATGACTGCATAGATGTTGCCTATTGCAAAAGACCAGTATTTTTAATGGGAAATTGGATTAAAAAAAAAAAAAAAAAAAAAAA
>PPHD01016479.1:0-15544 GCA_002909625.1 Bambusicola thoracicus
TAGTCAAGAGTTCAAACTGAACAAATCTAAACTTGTAACAAAAAATTATCCATGCATGTCTAACGAGAAAGGGAGAAACATTTTCTTGATGTTGTGCTAATCCCACAGCAGCCGACAGGCTGGAAAGGAAAGCAGTGAGGGCAGTTTGGTGTGACTTCAGCCCAGAGCTCTGTTCTTGTTTTGTAGCCCCATTGCCCTGCAGCCCCTCGGGGCTCACCTGGGCTGGGTCTGGAGGAGAGAAGAGCTGGAAGGTTTCCTTCAGAGGAAGCAAGGGCTCTCTCTCCAGGCCTGCAGTGAGGCGACAGCTTGAGAATGGAGGAAATCACCGAGTGAGAGCTGGAGGACTGGAAGTGACTGAGAAAGGCACTTCAGATACTCACTTCCCTGAGGCAGCCTGCAGCGACTCTGGGCAGCTGCGGAAAGACTGCTTCACCTCCCCAGCCCGACTTCTATTTGAGGTGGAGTGCCGGTAAGTGATTTCAAGCAGCAGCACTTCACACTTCTGTAGCATCTTCAAGAGCAATGGACCCTAACAGTCTTTAGAAATTTTAGATGGAAAGGGACTCAACCGCCACTAGGATCCAAAAGGCAAGCAGGCAGGCTACAGCCACTTGTACAAGAGAAGCTCACGTAGAACACTGGATTTTCTGAGCCTGCTGATCTCTGAAGATGATGCCCCCCTATGCTTATCGTGCCCTAGTTTCTGTCTATGCAAGTCCTAGTGTCTGTGGGTTGCAGACCCTCTAACCAGGATGAGATCTGAAATCAAAACCAACGCCAGCAGCTATTTCCTTGTGTTCTCCTGCTCTGCTAACAGCCCCGATGTCAACGGCAGCTTCTTAGCAATAGCTCGAGATACAACTGCGGGAGGCTCGTTATTTTCCGAGATGACTGGATAAATGATTCTGCATTGAAGGTAGCTATAATTGTAAGCAAACTCACAACAGGGTTTGCAGAAAATGTTTCTCAGTGGGACCCGACAGTCTGCCACGAGCAAGGCAGCGTGCAAGCAGGCGCTGGAGGGCTGCTGCAGAACGGCTTCGAAGAACAACGCGTCTGAAAATGGTTATTGGATGGAAATGCAGAAGGCAACCAAGTGGCTCCTGTGGAAGCACAGCGGCACAGAGCAGCACTACTCAGAGTTGTCTGCACAGATCTCTTGAATCAGCGGCAAATTAAATAACGCTGCTTCTGCAAGATGAACCCACAGCTAAAACGCTGCATCTTCATAAGGCGAAATCTTTGCTTATTGACAAAAATATATTAACTTCTTTTTCAGCACAGGAAACAAAGACGTTCTGCAGAAGGACAATTTTATTTGCTGTCTCCGATGCTACAAATTTTGGAAAATATCAAAATGTTCAATAATCATTTTCAGCTACGAAGTCGAAAAGGAAACAGCCCATCGTCTTCTTCATTACTTGGAAAGCAGCACTGGAAATCTCATTCAGAGTATTTTCAAAAGTTAAAGATTTACTGTAATGAAATTATTTGAATATTGGCAAAGTGTCTCCACTTGTAATCGGCAATGTTTATAAGCATTTGTATGGGGAGTTGTATTTCCCTAGGCTAATGGAACACAAGAATTACTCACATGGCAAGTACGCTTCTGGACACGCCGTCCCTCCATCAAGAAGGCTGCATTCCTGAGCTTTAAATCTTTCGGCCTAACCTTTCCAGCATCCCCACAGGGCATTTCTATAGAGTACATCTGAAAAGATTATTTACACGTTCACAGAGTTCTGGTGTGAGTTTGGGGCAGGAGAAGAGGACGGGGTCGTCGTGCAGCCGTTATTAAGCTCTTTCAGGAAAACCAGCACCGGGAGGCGCTTTCAGAACTCCACGCCACTTACGGGCCTGCCACGGCGTGCTAAAAGCTTTTTAATGGCACGGCTTTGAAATTAAAACAATGGCAAAAGACATTAATTGAAAGGTAAGTTACAAAGGGGAGCTGAAGACAAATTATTTGGCCATAAATGCAACTTTTAGCTAAGAAAACATTGTGTCCAGAAAAAAAATAATGAAAAGGAATTGCATTCAGCAGTACGCATTAGCTCTCAAATGTCTCCCTTCACATTGCAATTAACTAAACTGCCTTAATCCAATCCAGCCACTGTAAAAAAAACCAATGCCGTTGACTTTTCAGCAAACCCTGACCATTATTCAAAGGCTACAATTTGTCAGAAAGCCCTGTGGAGCTGCACCTGACTACGGCATGGACTGACACACTCAATGACGCGGACGTTGAGTGCAGAATCCAGCAGTCCTGCAGTCAACACTGGCCTAAGTTGTTTGAATTCTGAGTCCCGATCCTTCTGACTCGTGGCGTGCATCACATTCCTTCCTTCCTTTCACACACATAGCAAGAATATTTTCCTCGAGAAACAAGCTTAGAAAGACTGCAGAAATATTGACTCTGAGTTTCAAATTAAAGTCAATTTCAATTACACATGCAAGGAGTTTTATGAAGCAATTCTAAAAAACAAAGACACATCGGAACGCATTGAAACGGCTAATAATTATTCTATTTTAGACAAAAATTGACTCTTAGGGAAATGGAAATTTGTATTTGCAAGCAGTGGAAAAGCAGACTAGAAATGCTAAAGAACGGTTCTTCAAAATGCCCTCTAAAACAATCAGCTAATAATGTGGTTGTGCTAATTCTCAAAGATTAGCACCTTGATTCCAGGAGATGATGATGAAAACTACTGTAAGGCATTCCCACAGCCAAGCACAAAGGTAGAGGCCCTCTACACAGCACAGGTTCTCCCTGCACAAGAGAAGCCATTTCCTTGCCCTCAGGTATAGCAGAGATGCAGCCCATGCAACCTCCCTGACTTTGAGAAAGGGTCTGAGAGGAAGGATTTCTACCAAATGTGTATTTTGTAACAACAAAATGTTGGCTTGTGTACAGTTTGAAGCTCTTAGCTTACCTTCTTCTGAGCATCAAGACCAACACAACTAGACACAGCTATCATGGGACTGCACTCTTCATCAACCCAACAGCAGCTCGACCACCATCTCTTGAATGTAGAAGTATTACCCTGCAGTCATCAGCCCCAGAGGTGTTCAAGAAGCATACAGATGTGGCACTGAGGGACACGGTCAGTGGGCATTGTGGGGATAGGTCGAGAGTTGGACAGATGATCTTAGGGGTCCCTTCCAACCTCAAGGATTCCGTGATTCTGTTCTTGTAGCACAGTCAGGAACAGCAAACACTTCCATAGGAACACCAACAGTTCCTGCCACCTTGTTGAGAGCTCTGTCCTTGAACTACACCGAGACATGCATCCCAGGTGAGCACGCATCTCGTGCACGTGTAGCTGCTGTTGCCACCCATGCATTTGCTACAGCACCCGAGGCTCCTCACAGACGTGCTTCAAACAGGAGAGCACATGAAAATCCAGTATGCGGCCCTGGACTGCCCCCAGACCCACGTGTGCACAGGCAGCCTCCTCACAAATGCCCTCCTTAGCCAGGAACATGGGTTAGATGCTCGAATAAAACATAGAAGATCTGTATTCCAGTCATGATTTCACCACAGACTCTCCGTGTGACCTTCGGCAGGTCATTTAAGCTCTCTGTAAAAATAAGACTGATAACACTTCCACTATCTGCCTTGCCTATTTAGACCTTAAGCTCCTCAGGCAGAGACTGCCTCGTACACGCATCGAGTCTGCAGCAGTTGGGGCCTCTAATAACTACTGTGATGAAGGTAATTATTAACGGGAACAATGCAAGCAGCACTGGCAGGGACAGAGTTGCTCTATCCCCCAAAACACTGCAAAAGGAAAATAATACAAAGCAGAAAGTTGTGGTCGAGCAGAACAGGGATATTATCAAACGTAAAAAATATTTTTGAGCTCTGTGATCAAACTGGAAGGCAGGCTTAGGGCCGGAACGAAAGGAATCACATTATGACCTGCCTGCACAGCCTGACGGCACAGCCTCGTGCAGAATGCACCAAGGCTTTTCCTTTCCATTATGCTTAGGTGCTGTGGTGGCAGCTCATTTTTCCTCCTTTTCATAAATGAAAATGTAAATGACCAGCAGTGAGGAAAGCCAAAGTCCTGCAGGGGGGCTGCTCCCATGCTTTAGCAGGGCGCTAGGCATCGTGATTTGCCTGTTTGCCTGTTCTCGTTATCTTTCTAATGTTAATGTTAAAGACTTGTGGAGACCATATTAAAAAAAAAACCCTGGTAAAGAATGACTATTTGAATAGAGCAGAAATGCACCTTTGAGAATAGCACGTTTCGCTTTGCTTCTGCCTACAAGCTGAGAAAGATGTTGTAACGCCAGTGCTGAGGTTTGCTGAAAAAATCTTTCCTGTTCCCAGTTCTCTGTTTCTTCTCCTGTCTTTTGGTCTTTTGAACAACAGCACAAAGAGACCTAGGGGCCGTGGTCACAGGGTCCCGAGCAGCAGCACTTACCAGCTATAAATGACCGTGCAATACAGCTGCTTCAGTTCATTTCAGGCTGCTTCTCCAGTGAGCATTGCCCGTGGGCTCACAAGCTGCTTAAAGGGTACGGTCCCAGTGCAGCCACCGGGAGCCTGACAGTGATTAGGTATGCTCTGCTTAAAAGGGAGGTGCAGGGGAGGAGGGAGAAGCACAGCTGTATTTTTATACCCTTCGTTATTGAGTTCAAAATGGAGCCCGAGACCTTTGGGCAGGATTTTGCTTTGCTGATTTCATTTTGGCTCCTGGTTGTTGGTGGTGGTTTTTGTTTGTTTTGTTTCCTCTATTAGACATTCAGTTCTTGTCTCGCCTGCTTTCTCCTGGAAAATTTTGTGGATGGATGGTGAACTAATAGGTTTAGGATATCAGAGGAGCCAATAGATTGAAAGAGTTCTGCAAATCACAAATAAACCTTTTTATCTAAAAAGAGGCATTTGCTGAAAGGGTACCACAAAGATGAATTCACTAACCTAACAAATGTTCAGGCCAGCCTTTGCATAGCAGGAGGTGCCGACTGCTTAGGAAATGTGCTTCACAGCCCACCTAAAAATGCTGAGGCAAGTGCAAAATCCATACACACTCCCATGCACACACAGAGAATGGTTTTTACAAGAAGCAAGCAGCTTTCCTGTGAATTCCTCTGTTCTTCATACTGGTTTTGGACAGACAGCACCTGATTGCACCACTGCATCACTGGCTAAGAGCAGCTGATAACCAACCTGTTAGGTATTGAAGCCAGAAATGATGACTGAAATCGCTTATGCCACGTTCACCTTTTTATACACAGACACACATGTATGCATGTTGCTTATGGCACAGCTCCTTTCTGTTGTCACTACACTGTTACAGCAGTGCTGGCAATGGGACTCAATTACCACTCGTGCCCTTCAGCCCCCGCACCTTCTCACGGTGATGGGAAATAAGTATGAAAGAGTAAACCATTTCTAGCTGATTCTGAAGGCTCAGGCAAACCTGCCACCTTTGAGTTTCCTGAGCAGCCATTTCCATGCGCAGAGCATGCAGATGAGGGAAGTTGCTTCCTTTCAAAACCTAAAACCTGATCAGCTCTAAGGGAAAGTAAAAATACCACCAGCCCAGAAGTGGCCCAGTTGCCAACTGTGAGTGACAAGATGGATCCGTCTCTTATTTCTTCCTGCCTTCTTCATAAAGATCTATCTGCAGACCAGCTCCTGCCCAGAACCAAGGTGAACACCTGCAGGTTGGAATTCCTGCTGAGCTTCACAGAGGTGACAGTGCTCGCTGCAGAGCCAAAGCCTTTCTGGGCTCTGTGATTAAGGGATGCCGTACCCCAATGGTACTCAGGCACAAGCATCTGTACAGAAAATTCATTAAGCCAATTGTAAAACTGAAACTCAATATCATGGAAATCTGTGCAGGCCTAAAGTTGAGAATGATCCCCAATGCTCTCCTGAATCAGGGCCAGGATAAGCAAAGAGCAGAGGAAAGGGAATTATTTCAGCTTTGTTCCCTTCTGGATGCTCCATATGCTACAGCCAGCTGTTCTGGGTTTGTTCATACTCACTACAGCGGGCACGCGTGACAGAATCTTACCTCCCTTCAGTGTGACTCAATCATACTGGGTCTCAAATGGTTTGCCCAAACCTCCGATGCAGTTTGTGTTCCCCTTCCCTGACTATATTTTCCCTTGTCTAAGTCTAAAGGCTTTAACGATGCACATCCTGAGAAGAAGAGGAAGGTTAGGTGGCTGTTCTCTCAGTCCATTCAGAGCGTCCTCCCTTATCCACTGCTCATCTACCATCTTATAACCATCTCAGCAACCAGAGGGAATATGTCTCACTAAAAGGACATGCAAAACTGTTTTGAGGGTCAATGTCACAGCCAAGAGTCTCTTAAAGAAAAAAACATTTTCCTTTTAGGAGACTGCAGCAAAGCCCACCACACTGTGCTGGCTCCACCAGCTCCACTGCTCGTATCACACAAACTGCACAGGCAGTGCTGGAGCTGCTGGAAGGCAGCTGCCAGAAACCGCAGCAGCTCCACCTCTCCCCATGTTCTGAAAGGGCATAAAGCAGGATTCCTGCAGCACATCCTTGGCTTCGCAGACTCAGTGATCACAGAGCCTGATGAGCTGCACTGCCACCCGGTCAGCTCTGACCCCACCACCCAGGTGAGATCCCAGTCCCCTTTGAGCCTCCTGGCTGCAAGCTCCCTGCAGGATCCCCTGGGAACAGAGCCCTGAGCACAGTGATAATCCAGCATAAGCTGTTCACGGAGAGCACTGCACAGCATAGGGCCAAATCCCCAACTCTTGGTTGAGGAGGATCTTTGGCACACAAGAGACAGCAGCCTGCACATCCCAGAATCAGACCTCATTTATTCTCTGTGCCCCCCCCTAAGCTGCTGGGCAAAGTCTTTGGGATTTAGCATTATCATCCTTAACAAAAGTTGCTGCGATGTTTGCCCATAGCAGGTCTGAAATGTTACGACAAGAAGATTTGGCTGTTCTCCTGCTGCTGTCCCTAACCATCACGTCTCCCAAAGACCCGCAGCCTTCTCTGAGCTTTTCTTTTCTTATTACTTTCATCCATTCAAAGAGCAGAAATCCTTCCCCATCATTTTTTCCAGCAGATCTCTTCTCCACTGGCTCAGAGTGGTTCCTCCCACTGTTCCCCCACATGTTGTCTCTCAGCTTTAATCAAACTCACTTCCATATCTCCTATTTGATTAACGAAGTGCTGTCTGGCCCTCGGCCACCCTCCGAGCTGGCACGAGCAGGTGCAGCTCTGACAAAATGGCATCAATCTGCGTGCACCCTAAATTGGACTCATCTCCCTGACAGAGGCTGCTTTCTCCCAACTATTTCTGAAAGTACAGTCTCATGGCTTGCACATGTGACCAATACAGGAGTAACAGAGTCAGTTCTTGCCTCTCTAATGCACTCCTAGAATCACCGGATGCATAGAATGCCTCATCCTACGTTTCTCCTACCTCTTTGACACTTAATGTAGTCCTTTCAGTTTGGATGTCAGCGCTGGAGGTCAGAGAAAGCGATGAGCCTGCTGAGTGCTGCTGTGCTATCAGAACCCATATTGACTTTTCTCACTGCTACCGAAGTGCTGTGCCGCTCAGGTGCTCTCCTGGCTGCTGTCCCATTGCATGGCTCTCCCGTTCAGAGTTCCCTTCCAGAAAGAAGAAAAAAAAAAAAGCAAGCATTAAACATGGTGACAGAGCCTGTCAAACACACAACCAGGGTCTGGCCTTTCTGCACCGACGCTGCTCTAGCACTACACAGGTGGTGAAGGCTACCTGCACCTGGCGTAAGCAGAAGGCATCTATGATCACTCTATTGCATGTCACTTTAGCCCTGTGTGAAGGCAAAAAAGAAACCAGTTCTGCCCTTTGCAGAAATGCCCATCTGCAGATCCAACCTCAGCACGCTCTCCAAGTCCTGCAGCGTGGGCAGGTGCAAACTGGAGCCTTTTTAAAAGAAATACTTGCACCAGGAGTATTGAAAACATTTCTAAGCTAGAGGCAATACTGTGCTGACTCACACCTCCAATGAAACCCAGCCTTCCGATGCATCAATGGAATCTGCCCAGTGACCCCCAGCTCTTTGATTTACTGCGTTTGTTTTATGAGTGAAACCTTGTGATTGAGACTCCAGTGAGACGAGAGCAGTGGAACTCCTTGCTTCAGGATGCTGGATGCTATCAATTCTCCTACGCCAAAGAAGTGACTGCACGAATTCAAGGAAGGAAACTCTAAAGCTGTGGAATATAATGAAATTACTCTTGGCTAAGGAAGTAAAAAACCTCTGGAGGTGGAGAGCACACATGAACAAGGTGCTACAACGTGCTTGCCCTGCATCTGCCCTCTTCCTCAGGCATCTACCATTTGTCACTGAGGGAGAAAGAATACTTGGCCAGATATACACCTGATCTCACACAGCACAGCTGCTCTTACACAGCTAACTCAAACAAGGCACAAATTCACCTGCATCTCTTAACTACTCACACTACTGCCTGCTGTGTCTGCCAGCCATCGCACCGCACCAGGAGATGCAGCCAAGAGCCACGGGGTCACGACGAACCATTTGACTCCTAGCATATATCAAAAGGGGCTCCTATGTAGGCATGGAGTCCTTCATTCACCTCCATTTCCTTAAACACCCAAGAGAGTACAGGAGGACAGTCATCCCAAACTCCTTTAAGAACCAGTGAAAGAGGGCCTGACCAGAAGGTGGTGGCCATATACAGGCCCCAGCTCTTGTTCTCCCCCAGTGCAGTCACTGTGTGCTGACTGACTGTGACCCCATCACCAGCACACACAGCTCTGCTCACAGCTTATTTGTATTCCTCACATTGGACAGGATCAACCCAAACTTCAGCAACGTACACATGCAGAGAACAGTCTGCGCCTCATTGCTCACTACAAGATGAATGCACTTCCAGAGCCTAAGTCTTGCCTGGAAAACATATGGAAGAATCACAGGACGGTGTCTCCGTGAGCACTACGAGAACATGTGTTCTGTCACTTTCCTGTGTCCCCCGTCACCGTGGATACATCCTCTCAGAGCAGCTCCTGCATTCGACCACAGATGACCGGAGTCCCACTGCAACGGCAGAGAGAAGTGTGCAGGAGGAGGCCTCCTAAGGTCACAGTAGAGAGAACATCCACAGCTGCCCCGGCAGCTGTCGGGCTCTGCCACAAAGCCTTTGCTGAGGAGGTCTCTAGGAAAAGAAAGGGAATGACTGAGCGCAGGGACCGCATATGGGCTGACATGTACTGAGCTCCTCTGACCTGTGCACCGAGCAGCGCATCTGCTCTATCTCTGCATGCAGAACTGCACACTGTCCCCTTCAGACGAAGCTCAGCCTCGTGCTGCAAAAACAAAGAGAGGTGCTCAAGGCCAAAGCTTCTCCTTTTTTCCTCGACAGCTTTGAAACACCAAACATACCCCAGCATCTGGCTAGGCAGCCTGGCTTGGGCTGTTGCTTGCTTGCCAGGGAGACTGACTGACAGATTAGATCAGACACACCAATGATGGGCTGGGACATCTTGAAGCTCCATTTCAGGCCGCCTGCCGTTGCTGTTTGCAGCATTAATCTCCAGTGACAGAGGGCCCCCCAATATGCATGAACCAGCTGTGCTGTACTGCAAGTAGGACAATGTGTCATATGTGCTAAGGGAGTGGGAAGGGCTTCTAAGATGCCTCGGTGTATGCTAGGGCAAAATACCCCAGTAAGAAACCCTGCCACTGATATGGAAAAGGCTGAAATTGCCCATAGTAGAATAGAGAAGCCCCAGGGTGGGGAAGGGAGAGCTGAAGCCTCCCTCAAGATGGCCTACATGTAACTCATCGCAAAGCTTCCTATCAGGTAGGAGATTTATAAAGCATTTTCCCACCGCTAGGAGATCTCTAAATTCTGCAGAATGAATGCCAAAGAGCAGTGACAACATTAAGCCTTGATCAGGAAGGGTCACCTCCCGCACTGGCTGCATCGTGCCTGCAGCCATCCATCAGCCCTGCTGTTCTCTTGCTGGCTAAGGGGACAGCCCCTGCTTCTCCCTCTTCTTCCGCATTCCTGCGTGACCTCTGCCTGATCTCCACTTCAAATGCTCCGTCTGCAGCCCCTCTCTCTTCCCTGGTGGCACATATCCCCACTGCTCCTGCCACGGAGCTATGAATCATGATAGAATAATAAGCCCGTTTATGAGCTGCACACAAGCCCAAAGGACCAAAGAGCGGAATAAATCGCTACAAAGCTCTCTAAGCCGATTTATTCATTCAACAGGTTTGTGCTTTCACTCCAGCCTCCTCTAACTGGTGTCCAAACAATGCGCAGTGCAACAGGACAAGCAGCTACCTTCTTTCAGGGGGTTCGTTACTTTTGTCTTTTCAAGATCAAGAGATGAACGGAGTCCCTGCATGACAGCTGAACGCATCGCCGCTCTCCCCGAGCCCCAGGCTTGCAGTAAGGCCCGCAGCAGCGTGCAGTATGTCAGTGAGCCGCTAACAGAGCTGGATGGCACACAGCTCCACCAGGGAGAGATACTGCCTGACCCCCAGGGTCCTCTTGTCCTCAAAATGGTGGACGAGGATTTAGTAATGGGCCTCTCTTGAGGTAGGAAGACTTTCACAGTTGAACACAGCTGTGTACTGACTGGTACAATCAGTATCAATAAATAAAGGGAGCTTTGCCCTTCACAACACTCCGCGCAGTTATCTGTTCTTCCAGATACCGCTGCAGCCATATGGTAGCTCAGAATCACTCCTCTTATCTCACAAAGAGGAAAACGAGGCGAGGCAGGTTGCAGACACTTTATGAAGTTTGCCCTTCGGGGTAGCAGCATCCCACCATCACAGCAGCCATCACAGAGGCTTCCTGATGTCACAGTCAGGGCAACAGAATTGCAGGAGCACAAAGGCAGCTCCCTGTATGCATCACAGGCTCTGCCCCCACCATTAACGTGGACGTGAGAAACAGTATGGACGTCCTGAGGGAGCGCATCGGATCACCCAGCAATGATCTTTTGTTGATTGCTGATGGTTGTGTATGCCCTTCTTTCCCACTCCCCAGACCTCGAGAGGAAGCGATGTGCTTTCTTCTTGGAGCCCCAAGGGAGGGGGGAGGTTGAGGCTGGGTATTAGGAAAAGGTCCTTCAGTGGTTGTGCATGGAGCAGGCTCCCCAGGGAAGGCATCATGGCACCAAGCCTGTCAGAGTCTGAGAAGTGTTTGGGCAGTGATCTCCATTTTGGGCTGCCCTATGCAGGTCTAGGGGTTGGACTCGATGATCCCTGTGGGTACCTCCCAGCTCAGGCTGGTCTACAATTCTGTGATATTTTGCCAGGCCCGTTATTCAGGCTTACCCATTGCCAGGCTAAGATGCTAGTAGGAAAGTTTTATTTCTTCAGTTTTTTCAACTTCCTCACGACTCAGGTGCAGAGAATTTGGAAAACATTCAGTTATAGAGGATTTGCCATGTGAGCAGTCCCCCTGAGAAACTGTACCCAAGTACCCAAGCTGAGTTTCTCCTTTATGGCCACCCCCATAGAAAGTGTGACCTAGTCAAATGCACGTGACCTAGCCACCAGAGATCCTGGATCTGCCACTACGTCTTCCCCTGAACGATCTGCCTGGCTTGGGTGACAAGGTTTTCTCATCTGTAAGAAGTAGGTAGCAATTACCCCTTAAATGTTCATCTGTTACTCAGTTTACAGCATACCCACGGGGGTCGTATCTGAGGCATGCAGGTAGAGGTCGAATTTTTAGGACAAAAAATAGCCCTCTATACTAATCCAACGACACAACCCACTGGAACATTCATGCTAGGACACAGGAGAGGGACAGGGTGCCTCTCCCAGAGCCCCTCTGTACTGCTCGGTGCTACGCAAATGCAGAAGTTTCTCTTATAGATGCTCTGGGTAGGAAATAGGAAGGAGAATGAAACAGCTGAAAGAAAAAGAAGAAAAAAACATCTATTAGCAAGTATCTTATTTAGTGGCTCTGTAAACTGAAGGTAGTACGGATGAGACATCAAGGCATCGCTACAGGCCCTTGCTGTTATTGTTTCACAGGGGCATCATAGCGAAAAGGAAGTCTTAAGGATGGTAAGTTGAGCCCTTGATTCATTAGTCCCTACAAAATCCCCAGAGCGGTACGGCGAGACAGAAAGCAGCAAATCAACCTGCAAGCAGCATCTCTCTGATCCGGGGTGGGGTTTTACCCTCTGGGAGGCAGTTGACAACTTTCACTGATGTACTCCCCACCAAATCCACCAGATTTTCTGAAATCTCGCTGCAGAACAGTTGGCTTTCCCACCGCGTTGCCCTCATGCTGAGAGTATCCCCAATTTATCTCCGTGGGGATGAAAGGAGCTGGGAGGAAGGCATTCAGTTTGTGCTGAAATTAATCCCTCTTTGCTTTCAGAACAGCCCAGGAATCACTCAGCTGCATTTTTCGTTCATGGCTAACTGCTGGTGGAGGGTGTAATACGTGGCTTAAAGGAACAGCTTGCTGTGAACACACAAACCAAGAGGCTCACGTTGCCTTCCCTTTGCAACACGACTCAAAGACACCGGGCTTTGAAGGGCTTTTCCAAACCCCTTTCCTTTACATAATTAAAAGCTGATTATTTTCGCCACACAAGATGGAATCACGTCTAACTGCCTGATGGCAGCATGGAGCGAGAGCAGGGGAGGGGAGGTAAACATCACAACTAGAGGATGAACAGCCCGCAAAAACTGCGGAGGAGGAACAGAAATTGCAAAGGAAGGAGATGCTGCAAGTGAATGGAGGAGCTATTCTATGCCTGCAGGGGTGTAAATTTCTGCAAAGTGCTTGCTTCAAGATCAGGGCTGAGGTCCATTTAGCAGAGCAGTGGGGGAGAATCCGAGAACCAAATTAGTAAGGACAATGAATCCCTCTGTGTCCTCGGTGCAGGCTTGACTCAGCACCCATTGCAGTCATTGGAAATCTTTCAAATGACTGTAATGACCCTTAAAGATTGCCAGCCAGGTTTGGATTAAGAACCATTAGGAGGAGCCATCCAGGACTGAACAAAAGATGAACTTTTCAAAAGTATCCCACATGAACTGAAACCTCTTCAGCTCCATTGGGAACAGGCCAAGGCCTTCTGCTGGGGTGCAGGTGAAGCTGCCAGGAAAGCTACGGTGCAGTTTGAAAAACGAAAGCTGACTTCATCAACTGCATGACTGGTGATGTGTCTGCAGGAAGGATAACACCCATGCCAACATGTGGTCCAAGAGCAGCTTGCTCTGCATTTAGCTAAGGGCAGCATAGGCAGAGGCAGGTGCCCTCATGTGCCTTGGGTGGGAAGACTCAGTGCAGACTAGTAGGGCTGCTCCATGGCCACGTGCAGGACTGCCAGCAGCCTCAGCAGGGCCCCTCCTGCCAACCAGCAAGGGCTGCAGCCAGAGCTCTGGGAGAGCACCCAGTGCTTCATGCCGAGGACATGAACTCACAGGATGTCTGTATGATGTATCATGGGCCATGAGCTCACGTCTGCCCTGTGCTGCAACCCAGCCAGGAACGTGTCTGCTCAGCACCATGCTATGTGGACTTGCCAATGCCTGAGCAACTCAGAAAATAGGCAATTAAAATTTGTCCCTTGCTTGTCTTCAAGAACGGCAGCCTCAGAGTGATTACCCTGCATATACAGAAAGGTTATTCTTTTTAATGAAATAAAACTGAGTAGCTGCTCCAAGAGTGATTTCAACAGCAGGTAGGAAGTTTGGTGCATTCAAGAATCCTTTGAAATTAACAATCAAGAGCCTACATCACCACGAGCGCTTTGGGACACTTCTCCTAAGAGTTCACCAAGTGCTTCTGAATAAGGGACTCAGCCTCTGAGGGCATTCTGCTGCCAGAGAGGTGCTACTGTGGCTTGCACAGCCAGGGGGCTTCAAACTGGTTCCAAATAACAGTAACGCAGAGACTAATCCAACACTTCACCGCATTCAGGATCAACGTTTTCCTCCTCATTTTCACAGGCAAAATCACCACTTAAATTCAGTTTCACATCAATAAATTGCCAAGACAATAGGACAGATGAAAAGAAGGGCTGACTAGCGGGAAAACATAATAAAAAGGTGCTTGACTGCGCAAGTCAGTACTGGCCTCAGTGTCAGCAGCACAATTAGTCCTCCCCTTGCAGGCCGCGTGGTTTGGTGTTGCATTTGACAGACAAATCAATCCTCCCCTTCTTCTAAGCGCTGTCTAATGAATAAATCAGCAAGGTCACTGGTGCTGCCGCTTCGCCCTTTCCCTGCCTGCCAGCTGGAGCTGGACCTGCTGCCTGGCTCCATCTGCCGTGCTTCCTACTGGATCCAAGCGTCCCGGGGAGCGAGACTGTGTGGTTAAAACACAAGGCTGGGCAACAAAACTCTTTGGGCTTATTCCTGTGTCATCTCAGGCAAGGCATATCAATCCTTCCGACCAAACTGTGCACTCGTAGAATCATTAAGGTTAGAAAAGACCTGTAAGATCATCATGTCCAGCCCTGCACCTACCACCAGTACTGCTCACTGAAGCACATCTCTAAGTACCACATCTATGTATTTTTTGAGTACCCCCAGGGGCAGTGAGCCCACCGCCTCCCCGGGCACACAGATGTGGGTTGGGAGCTCCCCCACACTGACCAATTGGCATCAGCCAAGGGGGAAGGAGCGCTGGCTGCAATCAGCCCTTTCCCTGACAGTCACCTCCAGCCATACCCCTCCTGCCTGCCTGCAGCCTCCAGCACAGCAGGTCCACAGCTTTGCTGGAGAGCCCCAAATTAATGTGCTATTGCACTATCAACCAACTGTTATAATGATCTGGTCTTGCGCATGCAAGGGGGCCCTGAGCTAATTAACGCAACAATAGCAGTAATTTACTCAGCACCAAGTACGTATTAAGTGTTTTCAAAATAGGAAGACAAGACTGCTGTCCTCAAGTACTCAGTCTAAACGGAGAGGAGAGGGAGATGGGAAAACAAGCACGGAGGGGTTGGTTGAGAGTGGTGTCATGTCTGAGACTGCCACAAGAACCTTGCCATAGACCTGTTGTCAAGCTGCCACCCTGCCCTGCAGGAAGTTTGGCTATGCTTTTCCTCCTCTCCCTAGTTCCCAGGTAATGTAGATGCTGTCCCTCACTCATCTCTTGTGACTAGAGCCTTCAGCTTTTGGAGTGATTCTGTGTGGACTAACTGGCAAATGCTTTCCTCAAGGCTATTCCTATGGAAGATTTGCCCTAGAACTCCATGTAAGGCCTCGCATCCCATCTCCACGTTGCTGAGCTCCCCTGAAATCCCAGAGCAGCCAACACTTTACATAAGCCCACAGAAAGTGCTTCCCTCAGTCCAAGCCGAAGCCCAGCATACGGAGTAAATATAAAGAGGAGCCATAGGAGTGACAGGGAGAAGAGAGGCTCTCTCAAAGCAAGAGGCTGCCGAGCAGGCAGACGTGTGTGCTGAACTTCTGTGATGACACATTGCTCACAAGGCCTAAAAAAATCCACTGAGGAGAGTCTATCCCCCCCCAACCACAGACCCCTGTTAGAATGGCATGAAGCTCCCAAGCCCTAGGCTGCAGTCACACACAG
>PPHD01016480.1:5054-15543 GCA_002909625.1 Bambusicola thoracicus
TTTTTTTTTTTTTTTTTTTTTTTTTTCTTCTTCATTACTGCTTAGCAGATCTTAGCAAGTTCCCCAAAACAGAGTTTTGCTTGGTTCTCTTTCTCAAGTCGTAAGATACCACAAGATGTGTACATTTGGAAGCTTTGCAGAATGAATTTTCCCGCCAAAGATAACTTCCCTCACAGCAGTTTGTACTGCTGTTTGTGTAGGTAGAACTGAAAAGATCCTGATTCCTGCAGCCTTGTTCTCTGTGCATCCCAGACAAAAGGTGACACCATCATGTAGGTAATGCTGAAAATAAACGTTAAGCAGAGGTAAGTGACAACAAAAAAATGAGGAAAAATACCAACATTTGGTGTCAGATAGTGCTGTTATGAGAGTACACCAATAAAAGCCTTCTGTCTTCAAATATTCTATCGTTTTTAGTAAAAAATTCTGTCCTCAAAATGGGGAATTTTCATTAGAAACTACTGACTTTCACAATGACACATATAGAGGGGCTCTTCTTTATGCAGTCAAGGTACCACCCAAACGTCCGTTCCTCAGAAGAAAAGAGAGGATGGAAACAGAATCTCCCCATCTGTGCAATTTTACAGTGTGAGCTGTAACTCTTCATTTTGCTTTTCTGTATTATGAACTGAGTGTGGCTGAGGTAAAACTAATCCATGCTTGACCAGTGCTTTTCAGCTGTGATCCCTTTTATTTTCAGTATACCTGAAAGGAGACAGACTACATGACAAATTATTCAAATTATTTGCACAGAAAACAAATGGTGAAAGCATAACCTAGATATCATTTGACAATTGCAAGGATGGATGGATTTAATGGAAAGATGCTTGCCTGGAATGCCAAGTCTGGGGACACAGAAAGAAAATGGACAAAGAGCAGTGTTCAGGCTTTGATTTGAGTAGTCACAGAAAAGTTATGTAGGAATGCTGCAAAGTTGGGATGTAGAGACAAGATTCTTCAAATGGTGCTTGAATCAAGTTTTAGTCAATGACTCATCTTTAAAAAAGCCAGTGTGATTTAAAGATCTACTACCAAGCAAGGTCCTGTGAATGAAGAGACTCTGCTCTGAATCACCTCTGCCTTAGAATAAGTTACGAGGCCACATTTAAATATTCCCTGTAGCATAGTTTCCTTTAGCAGAAGTGCACTGGACCACTGAGATCTTTGTTATGTCTGTATCATGGTACCACGCTGCATTTACCATGTTAACAATCTTGTGCATAGGCAGAAACCATTCCTTCTCCACAAACCTGGTGCATTAGAAGTGGTATGTGTGATCATAGGAAAATGAGCAAGGTACAATTTTCTTTAATAAGTAGTGCTGTAATACAAACAAGAAAATAGAAATCCTCCTAAAGTCTCATCAGAATTCAGGAAGTGTTTGGATCTGCCCCTAAAATATATAACAGTTAAAAAGTGTAGAGAAAATATTAGTTGAGTATCTGATTGCATGTCACAGTTAATTTTTAATATGGACTCCCCACTCACTGCTGGTCCCCACCACATTTTTACTGGCTAATTTGATTCCCATTCGCTAGCTGTCCCATGGGAGGGTGTGAGCATATACTCACACTTCTCTGAGCATGTCAGCGAATACACTTCAACTTCAGAGTAGTTAATAAATCTCCGATGCATCCTCTGACTGTAACTCTCTTTAAAAGAAGATTGCTGTCTGGGAGGGAAATTATTATGATCCATGTTTTTGTTATATGTGAGTCTTATAGTCCTTCATTTGAGGGTCTCACAAACCTCAGTGTCTTGGCTGTTAAGTACGTGGCAGCTACAAAGTGATATTAACATTTTTGCATTATTTTCTTATGGTCCACTCGGCTTTTGAAAAGGTAGAAAGTACCAAATACTGTCAAAGACATTTATAAAGTTTGGTTGTATTGGAAATACTCTGTTAGCCTGTCCAAGTAACAGTGCATAAACTTTCAAGGCCAAGCTCATGTCAGTACCAATCTGGCAAATCAGCAGTCCTGTGCTGAGAATATCTGACAGCTGTCAAACAGCTGCAACAGAGCAGAGAGGAAAGAGATGTCCAGTTAATTGAACAGCTTCCACCTGTAGTGTTACACACAGTGCCCCTGGGCCCATGCGATGGGGAAGCAGCAGCTGACAGAGATGCTGGGTGAGGAGCTGGCTGACTTCTCAGATGCAAATACTCATCCTTATTTTTGAGGTAGCACATGACTTGTTTTGATATGACCCTTGCAATAATAAAGGGTTTGAGTGCCTTGGCTGGTGCATAGTGGTAGGGCTTGTGACAAGCCCCTTTCCAACCTTGTGATTCTATGATTCTATGATTCTAAGGGCATTTGGGTGACATTGCGGGTAGACAAATATGCCAAATAATTATTAGTAGACACAAAGAATTCTTTTTTCTCTTGTTGTAGGGCTCTTTTCTCACAAACAGTGAGTTTTCTCTTACTTAATTGTGAATGTTATCCATTTATTGCCACCCTCTTGAAACTGGCTTGGGCTGGGTTGTCACTTTTCTTTTAGATTTGGTAACATAGCTAATTCTCCTTGTCAGTGGTTTGGGAGCCCCAGCTTTCAAACACAGGGTTACAAACAGCAAAACCTGTAAAGTTTTTTACTGAAATAAAAGGATGCCTGTGTCTGCAAAACAAAGTAATAAAGATGTGTTTGGTTTCTTCTAGTAAAGGTCTGGGAAATTACTTTGAAAGAAAGTGTTTTTGATTGCCGAGTCAAACTGGGAAGTGATCACTTTATAATTGCATGGGCAAACCTATATTAGCTGTCCTATGTCTATGCACTCTGCTAATGTCTCCAATTATATGATTGCACAGCTCTTTTTTCGTAGGATCTGTCACATTCTGCATTTGAAATGAGTGCACAGGGAGCGGGCTTAAGATAAATACAAACAATATTCTTATCTTTCATACTTCAGAACTTTTGAATACATCTAATTGCTACCCATATGATGTGTTCTAATGCATTTTCATCCCCACATTGAGATATGTAGATATCACAGTTTGCTGTGATTAGGTTTTCCCTCTATATTGCTCAATTTCTCATATCCTCAGACCTTCCACTCTGACCTTTTTCCTGGAAACTGACTCCTCACTAGACATTGTTTTCCTAACGGTTTCCTGGAATATGTTTCACAAGAAGGGCTTGTCACTTCTGCACTTAGTGGAGATGTTTATCTTAGGGGCCTAATGTAGTTAACGCCCATCGACAGGCATCACAGAGAATGATGTTGCAATTAAAAATCCCCCCACTGAATTTAACTTTCATTTTACTAGTTTCCAACAAAAAAACAGGAAATTGGCTCAGTAGTGATAGTTCTGAGACTGGCATTAAGTTTCTGCCTAGCCTGGTTTTCCCACTGTCACTTATTGGAGAGTGGCTCTTCAATCTGCCCTTTCAACTTCTTGGGAAATATATTGCAAGACTGGAGTTTTGTCTGACCTGAATATAATTTTCTTCTGAAAAATTTTAAGACTCAGAAACTGTGCAAGGTTGGTAACAGGATTTGACATTGCAGCATCTGGCCCTATCCCGTGCTGTGAGAATTCTGACAGTGGAAACATTTTTGCCATCAGGCCACAGCTAATTCATCATCCGGGCTCAATTCTGACAGCCACAGTTACATTCCTAGAGGACATCTCCTCAGCTTGCTGCTGAGTGAAGGCCTGAGGTGCTCCTAGAAAACACTCTTATTCCTCCAGCCACAATGCGTCACAGACAGGAGAAGGCTAAATCCCTGCAGGTGCCCTGTAGCAAATAGGGAACTGAGACAGAGGGGTCATCTCCCTGACCATATATAAAGGGAGGCTGGAGACCAGGACCAGGGTCACATCCCAGTGGTACCAAAAGGACTTGCCCAGAGAGGTGCCCTCCATTGCTCTTGGGTCTTTCTGACAAAAGGATGCTCTTTCCACCAGTAACATGCAGGCAGCACAGGACAAAGGAGACAGGGTGGAAGAAAGGCAGCATGTCTGTCCTCCTTTAGCACATTAAGAGCAGTGAATCATAAAATGACTAAAAACTTGTCTGACACAAAAGTGCATGAAGCCAAAAGTCTTTCCAGTAGCCTCTTTCAGTTCTGAATCTCTCCATCTTATATAGCTCCCATTTGCTGATGAGTCCTGTCATGCTCTCTAGTTTTGGGCTCTCTCTAGATGTTATGCAGGGTGTCCAGCTCTTACAGCTCTTCCATTAGGTATAGATTGCTAAGAGGAATGGTGCCGATTGGTGTTAAGACAGTTTCTTGTGAAATACGTTGCTTCTAATTGAAAGCAAATTCATGTTTTCCTGAGACCAAGAGTAACCACTTTCCACCTAGTATGGAGTACAAAGAAAACACGCCCTTGCATATAGAGTCATAGAATGCCTTGGGTTGGAAGGGGTCTCAAGGATCATCAAGCTCCAACCCCCCTGCCACGGGCAGGGCCGCCAACCTCCATATCTAATACTGGACCAGTATTACTAGACTAGTATTACTAGTACTACTAGACTACATCTGCCCTTGTTATTCCAGCTGCTTACACATGCACATCTCTTTGCCTACCTCACCTGCAAACCTTACTGTTGTGATGTTGCTCATTTGCTGCACAAGTTGTTTACAAAGTAGAGAAGATCATTTGAAAATAATGTGTTCACTAAAAACAAAATGGTGCTTCTGCTTTCACTTCCCACATTCTGACACAAGGCTGAGATAGCCCAGATAGAATGGCAGATTAATGTTATGCCATATGACCCTGCACAGTTTTGCAAAGTATCATCAAAATTCACCATAAAGTGGCAATAAAGAAGCTGATGTGTCAGACAAAGATAACTATAGTATACTACATAACTTTCTTGCTGCACACAACCCACAGCTTACCAAGACCCAGCATAGGCTTCAGGCAGAAAGTGATATCATATCTGCAGAGGGGAACAGCAAGGACTCACTTCTAGGTTGTCTTCTTAGGTTGCACTTCTTAGGACAACCACCTACTGAAGAGTGATTTTATTGAAGCAGAGCCTTGGGAATGGAAGCCCAGTGTCTGAGGTGGTGGAAATCAGCAACAATCAGTGCTGTGAAGACAGACTGGCTGGCCTTCCTATGATTTTTGACCTATGACATGTCTTCATTTTTTTTCCCTCCAGCCTGCAATTTCACAGAAGCATAAAATTTACACACTTCCATTTTTGGACATGATGATTACAATCAATGTTGCACATGGGAAAACTGTTTGCTGAAGGAACATGAAGTGAACTCCTATTGCTCAAGGTGCTGTTCAAACACAAGCACAGAATAGTAGCTTTTACCCAAAGAGGATGAAATAGAAGTCTGAGGCTGTGTGTGGACACATGCAGTCTATGCCTTTTGCACAATGAGCTGATGTAAGGACCCAATGGGACCCTGCATGTTAATGTAAAAGTGAATGGTCATAAACACATATTGGGTATTTCCTCTGTATAAGAAGACACATCTACATCCAAGCTAGTAATCTATATTTTCTCTATTGTCCAGAAAAAAAGCAAGGCATGTCTCCTAAGATAGGAAGCTATGGCAAGTCAGAGGGTTTCTACATCCAAAACTGGCTCTTTCTCCCGATTGACTGTAAAGGGGCTTAAACCACAGGCTTAGATGTTGAGTATTTCATACAACACCATACTTGTTTGCTGTTCCTGAATATACACATTTGGCTTATTCAGAATAGCATGTACAACATAGAGGGCAGCATGATTCTTTCAGTCCAAGAGGAATACTGGAGTCAGGCTACCTTTCAGATGAAGAAATAAAGTGGGAGGGAACGATGATTTCATCTTGCTCTTCTCTATAGTAAAAAGCTTGTTTCAGTTCCTAATAAACACATTCTTCTTGTGCAGCCCTTAGGAAAAAACACAACCATTTTCCTTCCACCCATACTGCTGGGTCTCACTACCTGTGCCTCCTGGGACCTTCCTAACAGGCAGAGTGAGCTAAGGCGAGATGATGAGTGCATGACATGAACTTCCCGTCCTTTGGGAGGGGCTGTACATACTGTTTCATCTGGTCTTGAGACTGTGCTGTTGCCTTACAGAGGCCACATCCATAGGTAAGTCTCATGTTGGGCTTGCAGGTTGTAAGGCAGTGCACATCAGGTGGCCTGGCAGAAGGCAGGGAAACACCCATCTCAGCAGATGGGTATGGCATCCAATGCTCAACTCTCCTAAGCTCATTTCTGCCAATCCTCTGGGGCTCTGTGGGTTCCACATGTTCTTCAGCACAAGGTCATAGCTGACTAGCATAGTTGCAGCCCACTTGGATGAGATGGGCTGTACTCCCTTGGTCACTGAACAAGATGTCTCATCCATACCCTTTACTACCTACCTTTTGTCCCTGGATCCCACCTGAGAGCAATCCCAGCTGGGAACCCCTGGGGAATGGTCTAGCAGATGCAAGCAGATGGTGACCCACTCAGCCCTGACCTCTGTTTTCAGTGACAGCTGTAAGAAATGTTTCTCTCTGGGCAATGTGTTTGTGTCAAGGGTAATCCCCAAGGGTGGCAGTGGCTGCCTTAGCCTCCCGTCATGCTACTGAGTTGTTCCTTGCTTTGCCCAGGGCATGGTGTGTGGCCCAGGGAGCCATTGGTCTTATGCTTTCAGCTTGACCAAGCAGAAAGCAAAAAGGCAAAAAAGAATGAGAGTAGAGGCAGACCTCCAGTTGCAGCTGTGTGCCAGGAAGAGTCTTCTCTGAAGGCTGCCTAACAGGGTTGTCAAGTGAGGGGACTTTCCAGCCCACCATGCATTCAGAAAGCAAGTGCTGGTGACATTTATTCACACCCACCTCCTAAGAAAAAACAGGCAGGTTATGAAGTGTTATGCTTTTTGTTTGCCTGCTGGGAGGCTGAAAAAGTAGGAAATGGGTCTGCTTCCTTACGCTGAGCTAAATAAGCAAGGAGAGAAAAATGAGACCTTTCAATTTCACCAGGTAAAACCACTTTTAGGTTTCTAACAATCTAAACCAGAGTATAAAAATTTAAGAGTTTACACACCATGCACATTGTTGAGTTTGGCACCTTTGCCTCTCCCTCTAGCCCTACATAGTTTGGAAAATACATAGTTTGAAAATACGTAGCATTACAAAATGGGGAAGATAACCTGCCACAACAGCCATGGCAGCAAATTTGCTGAGTAATGTAACTGAAAGGCACATCAGAGAGATTTTCTCTGTAATGCTGGCTCATGTGACTGGGAGCATCATATGATCCACAGCAGCTGATTGGCATCTTGCCTGAGTACCTACTGGCTTATTGTGCAAACGTGAAAGTTTGCTACAACTCAGCTGGTTTCTTTTAAATGAGCTCTTCAGCTCGTCACCAGTAAAATGTCTCAGCCTGGCTTGTGCTATTCCTTTGAAAGCAACTTTGTGACTGTTGCTGTTTGAGCAACTTGCTGAATTTCTGCTCACCCCATGACCAGAATTCTCCATTTGCTTGTTCACGTCAGACATCACATGTCATCCTCTCTGCAGCCAAAGTTCCACTGGAGCAGGGTTTAGCAGGTTTATTCCAGCAAGGATCAGACTTGCTTGCACAGTGTTGGGGCTTCACAAAATGGCAGCCAAAGATCAGCTTCACTGCAAAATATAGTAGGGAATTTGAGGTATCACCACCTGAGAACCTGCCAGCAGCTCTCAGCATTCAGGAAAGTATTGGGGAGTGCAGTCTGGAAGGTATGCTAGCAGACTACTTAGTCAATTATTACGAATGACTGTGATTTTTGAAAATGCTAGAGGTGGTTGTTTTCCGGATTATCTTGGAACTCTGAGAAAGGTCTATTATTGCCAGATTGTTTCATCACATAGCATTGGGCCAGCCCAAACTGAGGCAGACTGTCTTGTATCCCTGTTAACACCACCAGTAGCTAACTTCAGGTTACTTTTCTCCTATTTTTTCACTTGGATGGTGCCACTGTCACAAATGACTTAAAGACTGTAGATCTTCAGATGCCCTAATACACGTGAGAAATTCTGAAGACCTGTATCTATCAGTCTAGATGCAAAAAAACTCTTCTGGGACTTACTGCTTACACTGATGCGCACTGCATTTCTGATACAATGAGAGTGGTTTCCATTGCTCAATCCATGTCTATGGAGCACTTCCTTCTTTCCTGCCATGTTCCTGGGGCATCCAGTACTAGCTCCAGGAGAAACTAGGTGTGTTTTCAAACAAGAAAGCCTGAATTTTGGGGAGGTTGGCTTACAATTGAGCTATCTGGTCATTATTACCTTTGTCTCTCATAAAAAAAAATCCTTGCACAAAGTAGTTAAGTATACAAACATTCATATATGCAGATTGGCTGTGTTTGTGTCTTGCCATAATTCCATGATTTTTACTTGGAAGAAAAATACAGGCACCCGGGGCAGATTTGCATACTGCATGTATAATTCACACCCGTAACAGTTCTGAGTCCCACAGAGCCCACTTAAGTGGACTACCCTGGCCTTTCTCCATGCTGATTGTGCTGAAGTGTTTATGGAGCTAATCTGTGTTCAAACTACCTGAAGGCTTCTGCAGTGTGGGCTGGTTCTGAGTTTGTGGTTCTCTGTACAGCCAAGCGCAGTCCCATTACATTATATTTAAGCCTAAAAACTGCTTAACAACGGGGAAGCCCAAAAGTCTGGATAGCAGAAGCATGCAACAGGAGTGCATACTTTGTGAATGGGGCTAGCATTTGTTTTAGCTCTGGAGGTCTTAGAAGATTTCTTCTACTTCCTGATTTTAGAAACAATTTGGGGAACATCCTTTCTTGTGCTATTCTGGAACTTCTGTTTGTAGTTGCAATTGAAACTAAGATTTCAGAAGGCGTGTGGTGGTGGGAAGTCCCTGCAGGTGACCACAGCTAACCTCCATATCCAAATATTCACCAGCTAATGGAAGGCTTGAACACAGGTGATTTTTTAACTTAAGCCATCTCCCAAATGTACTTATAAAATGTAAGATTGTGTGAGATAGAAGATCGTGTCAGACTGGTGAGCCACCTAACCCAGTGTTGTGGCTTAAGTCAACTGTCCTAATTCTGTTCTCTCCCAGCTCCTTGGCCCCTTAATTGCAAATGACCTTGGACTGTACAACACTGCTTAGCAGCAACTATAGACATCGGTGTGTTGTTGTCAACATTGTTTTTCTGCTAGAACCAAATCATAGCATCATCCCGGACACTCTGAAGAAAACAATTCCATCCCAACTGAAACTAAGATACCTAGATTTCTATCTCTAATGGCAATTAATGCCACTTGCTTCAGAAATAATCACAATTCTCATATATTTATAAAGAATCTATATCTTTCAAGCCACCTGTACATTAATACAGTTTATTCTTGACCAAAGAAATAAAGGAGAAGGCTGATTTAGGTTCATATTTCATTGGAAACTGCCTGCCTAAAAAAAGAAAGGGCCGTAATACTGGTAAGCACTTCAGTCTTACAGTACATCAGCTTCTGTCCCTGTGGAAAAAATAGAACAGTGTTCAAAGGAGAGTTTTGGTAGGGACCATGAGTACTTTTTGAGTCATCTAACTGAAAAAGTGAGTTAAGGTGTCCGGCTATTGCTTTAGTGCCTTCACATAGCATCAGCAAGACAAAAAATGCTTGAGTGGGCCTATTGCCAACATTCTGATTTTAATTACTGTTTTTCTTCCACAAAGGCTCTCTAAAATTCAGCTTCTTATGTATCTCCTACAATAAGGCATAAGAAAATGCTTCAGTTAAAGGCACAGCCTATCTTCTTTGAGCTCCAGCTGAGCTCCCATTCACTTTCCTCTGTCAACCAAGAAGAGGCCCGGGAAAAAAAGGAAGAAAGACCCCAAAGAACCAGAAAAGACTGCTGCTCCTCAAAAAATGCCAAAACTCATATCTCAATATTGCAAAGCAACATTGCTAATCAATTTTAAGAATTCTGGCTATAGGGGAATTTCTAAGGGGATGTCTTTCTAATACAGTAACTGATACTTTTTTCATTACCCCAAACAATGGAAATGAAAAACTACATCTGAGCAGACTCTAGGAAGAAATTAGGACCGCAATTAGACCTTTCTGCTCTTTTTCAGTCAGCTCTCTCTGACAAATCACTTATCTGCAGAAATGAATAGTACTGATGAGAAACAGAAGATGCACTTAGTCCATTAGTACGGCAAATAGTTTCAACTGAGGCTGAATCAGGGTGGGTAGCCTCCGTTATTTCCCAGGCCTTCAGACTGATAAGTTAAGTTCCCCGTGAGTAATTTGAGAAGTGCAGGTTGATGAAGAAGCAGCGACTTGTCTGAATGTAGGAGGAGAGCTAAAAGCCAAAGAGCTGTGGTGGGCTGGCTGACCTGTGAGGCTGGGTGTCTGCACGCCTGAAGAGAAAGGCTGTCCGGGAGCATCTGCTTGTAATTATCTCATCCTAAAAGAGGCCCAAAACAAGGTGGGAAAATGAGGATCTCCCATAATGCACATGAAAGGGAGCTGGGATTACCAGTCCAGGTGAGCATGTCCCTACAGTAACAC
>PPHD01016481.1:963-15542 GCA_002909625.1 Bambusicola thoracicus
AGAGAGAGAGACAAAGTAAAGGGACAGAAGAAAAACCTCCAGTGAGAAGGGGAGATGTTAATTGTGGCTGGAGGTGTCAGAGCACAGTAAGGAAATGCTGCCATACTACTGTATCTCTGATGAAAGTACCCTAAGACTGCAGCACAGCAAAAGCTCAGCTCCAAGGGAGGATGGNCATCTCGGTCTGTAGCAGAAAAGTATCACAGTAGTGCTGCATATGCAACAGTATTGTATGTTATGTGGGCATAGTGAGTGCAACTGCACCTGATTCTTACCATGGGTCAGATTCTGGGGAGAAGTCCTTTGGTGGGGAACTTGGGAGGAGGGGAATTAGACAGTATCTGCATCTCTGCTTTCACGAGCATTATGGAGTTACCATCTATAATGCACTCCAAGCAACAGACACCAGCTGTCACCTTTTTTGTGACTTTTGCTATTGTTTTTAAAAAAAGAGAGAGAGAGACAAAGTAAAGGGACAGAAGAAAAACCTCCAGTGAGAAGGGGAGATGTTAATTGTGGCTGGAGGTGTCAGAGCACAGTAAGGAAATGCTGCCATACTACTGTATCTCTGATGAAAGTACCCTAAGACTGCAGCACAGCAAAAGCTCAGCTCCAAGGGAGGATGGCATTTCCAGAAATCACCATGAAACGCAAGCACAGAACTGAGCTTGGACAAAACTGTTGTGCCTCAGCCATGCTGCCAGCAGGTGCTCTTCTGTTTCTTCCTGGATCTTTGTGGCTGCCTTCAGATAAGTGTCCAAGGTGGGTCCAGGGTCCTGCACCACCTGTACACACAGAGGCTTCTAATGAAGGTGTTGCTACCAGGAAGCAGTAGAGGCTGCTTTACCAAAGCCATACCTTTCAGAGTAAGCCATGGAAAAGGAAGGGGAAAAACTCAGGACATTCTGAAAGATTCTTTTTAACATTTTCAGGGGGTTAATTTATTTATTTATTTATTTATTTATTTTCCTATTTTTTTTTCTCCTCCTGCAAGCTCTAAGGCATTTCTTTAATTTATTGCAATTTACCAAAGGAAAACAAGCTCTCCCACTGACATCTTTATGGCTGAAATCTGTTCTCTGTTCTGTCTTGGTTGCAAAACTGGGCACACACTGAATGGGAGAAGTGAGAGAAGCTGGGAACTCGTTATGTAAAATCTACAGTAACCAAGCTTTTCTAGTGCTATTATGCCCTGACCCCTTATTTTGGAGCAGTAACAAAACCACTGAGACTGCACAATTAGAGGGTTTCCCAGGCTCTTTTTTTTTTTTTTTTTTCCTTCTTTCTTTCTTTTTTTTCTCCTTTCTGTCCTCATCAAAAACCCAAGGAAACCAGTGATGTGCCCAAACTTCTGACATGGTCGAGGACTTTCAGGACCTACCACACAGAGAGGAAAAGTGGGGGCGTATCTCTATTTTATTTATTATCTATTTAGAATGGTCTCCTGTCTACAAGTTCCTTGCTCTCTATCACTGAAGAAATCTCTGACATATTTTCTAATGGAATTTTCGATCTGCTTGATATTTGGGCTACACTATGATCCCTATTGCCTTACTTTCAATATGTTTTCAAGTATAAGTTCTTCATTTTTTCCAACTAATAACACTCACGTGTAACTCAAGTGATTATTCTCCCCTCTAAGACCTGGTATTTTTCCATTTCAGCATCCTCACTTAAATAAGAGATAAAAGAGCTTTCTTGGCTGCAGGCTATATGCATTTTCTAACTCTTCATGATGTTGGAAACTGAGTCATCTACAATTTCACAGTGACACTATCAGTACTTTGAGACAATGCAGTTGGGATCAGGATGAGCCAAATCTTTTAAGGATGCATTACAAGTTTCAGAAACTGGACAGCAAAAATGGCATGGTGAGACTGTGTGGAAGTGCCTTTTGTGTCTTTATGCTCAGTGTAGAAGTCTAAAGCCATGTTCCAACAGCCCATTCTGCAAACTCCAGCCTGCAGAACTGAGGAATGGGATGTGTGGCTGTCTGTCCCCTTTTCACCCCTAGAAAGTACAGCACAGGAGTCTCACCAACGCCAGTGCTGATGAGGCGTGTAGCTGAAAAGAATCCCTTTCACTGGTGTGTTGGTTCTGCTGTGATGCTGGAAGAACAATCTGCTCGGGTCAGTTAAGCATGGGGAAACTGAAAATCCGATGGGTATTGGAGATGATAAGCTTAAACAAAAAGGAACACATGAAACCATAAATGGGAAATTTCCCTTTCTCTGAATGCATTCTTATAAAAGTGTATCTATTTTTAACAGACGTTTTTGGCGTGTATCCTTGAAAAGGTAGGATTAACCGTATCTGCCTCCTTTTTTAACACTGATCTAATACAATAGATGCCTTCACCAAAACAATTGTCTCCTCACCCAAGTCCACTGTAAGCAGTTTGTAGCAGGACTTTAAAGGCTACTCGAAGTATGGATGCAGGAAAAGAGGAGACTGATGATTCTGGAAAAGTAAGTCTTGCTGACCTGTGTCAGACTAGTTGCTCTGTATTAATGTCTGCAAACAAGTCAACAAAATATTTATTATCCCCCACAGTCTACTGGAAAAAAAATTGCATTTTGATTTTTTTAACTATTCTCACAGCTCACTGTTTTTTTTTCCCTCAGTTGGCTTTGCAAAAGAGCAGCTTGTCCTTCTCTAGGTGCCCACAGAAGGCGGTAATGAGGGTGAAACTGGAAAACGTTGCTTAGAAAGAAACGTGAATTTCTTTCAAAGAAAAACAAGGAAGGCCCCTTTGTGCTAGATTTAATCCAGCTTTTGTAGACTGCATCCACCACTCTCCCCCAGCCAGGAAACGTGCAAATACTGGAGTAGAGGTATGGGTCTCAAAAGTTTCCTATGGCTGCATGTGCTCCCGGAGCACATTCAGCAGCTGAAGGCAGGATATTTTTAAGTGATCAATTTTCATATGTTGGCCATCCATCCATCCATCCATCCATCCATCCACCCATCCATTCGGAGTCTCTAAACTGATATCAGTAAAGCTTCAGGGAGCAGCAAGAAGTATTTGTTGTTTTCTTTTTTTGTATGTTGCTCAGCTGTATCTCTATTATCTTTGTTGGTAGTCAAACCAAACACAAGAATCTTCAAAAGCAGTACAGCTTCCATCATAAAAGAGATTGAATAATTCCTGTTGCCATTCCTGAGTTTTAAAACCTTTCTATTAGTCTGATAAAAATGCAGTATCTGTATCACAAGTTATTAGGATTCACCTCCTTTTCTTTTTCAATCTGTAAATGTATAAAACTGACAAAAATGAAACTAATGTTCTACAAAAGATTTCAAGAAAAACATGCTGTCAGATTTTCTTCAGAAGCTTATGGGCAAAAGAGCTTGAACTTGTAAATATTCATGGTCAGACCCTGCTACTCACTTTGTTCAGTGAAAGAGGAACCTTTGCAAGGAGAAAAGATCAACATCTTCACTTGGCCCAAAGGGTAGCTTTTAGAAGATGTTAGTGTTGAGAAGGAAGGAAAAAAATACATAAAATACTTAGTATTAAGAATACAGTTAATATTGTAATCTACAAAGACAGCCTGAATGATCTAAAGCAAAATTGTCTTTTTCTGGATATGCTGCATAAACCCATTCATGGCATGTAATTCCAGTGCGAGTATAGAACCCATGAATATCGTAGAATCATAAAACGACCTGGGTGGAAAAGGACCATAACTATCACCAGGTTTCAACTCCCTGCTATGTGCAGGGTCACCAACCACCAGACCAGGCTGCCCAGAGCCACATCCAGCCTGACCTTGCTTCCAGGGATGGGACATCCACGGCCTCCTTGGGCAACCTGTTCCAGTGCGTCACCACCCTCTGTGTGGAAAACTTCCTCCTAATATCTAACCTAAACCTCCCCTGTCTCAGTTTAAAACCATTTCCCTTGTCCTATCACTATCCACTCTTGTAAACACTTGTTCCTCCTCCTGTTTGTATGCTCCCTCCAAGTACTGGAGTATGAAGATGTGTGTATGTGTAGTACATATGTGTAGTACATATGTGTAAGTACTGGAATACAAAACTCTATGTATATTTTATATATTATCGTTACATTACATATGGCAGATAGCATGGACAAAGAGCAAATTCCTAGCACTGGGACACATGTCAACTATCTAATGCCACTGAGACTCAGCCTCGCCTCCCAAAAAAGCCAACACAGGACAGACTTCAATTTTAAAATTACGCAACAGTTGACAGTGGTTGCTGCATTGAACAGTGTATTTGTGTGTTTCTAGAGGCTTTACCACAATACTAAGTGCCATTTGTTTAAGACATTGCTGTCGAACATTAGCCATGGAACATTAAATGGGTGAACACGTCGATAACAGATCTCTGAAAGTACTTAATGGACTGGTAATGGTAGCTGTTGGTGGGGACCTGAAGGATTGAAGTAGGACCTTGTGTGATTCTGGGGGTTCCTCAGGAACTAAATCTGAAGGTAAATATAGAATAATTGCCAATATAGCTTGAATGTGCCTTAATTAGTAGGCTGAGAAAAGGATGGCCAAGCAGAGGGGAGTAGATTGTTCTCTGGTGTGTTCCCTGTCACAATGTTTTCTAAGACCATAAAATGCAAAATTTCATTTCTCAGAGTAAAACAAGCCTTATCTGCAGAATGGAGGCTATGTCCTGAGAAGGACTGAGGGGCCTTGAGGAGGGGTAAGGAAGAATGCTTCCTCAGTGCGGTGCTGTGGTAAGACTGACTAGAATAATTCCTAGGTGTGCTGCAAGGCACTTCAGGATATGCCTGNTGTTCTCTGGTGTGTTCCCTGTCACAATGTTTTCTAAGACCATAAAATGCAAAATTTCATTTCTCAGAGTAAAACAAGCCTTATCTGCAGAATGGAGGCTATGTCCTGAGAAGGACTGAGGGGCCTTGAGGAGGGGTAAGGAAGAATGCTTCCTCAGTGCGGTGCTGTGGTAAGACTGACTAGAATAATTCCTAGGTGTGCTGCAAGGCACACTTCAGGATATGCCTANCTGGAGTTCAATATTAAAAATGTACTTTTAAAAGCATATTGGAAAAGTGGTGAAGCCAAAAACAAGAGCTGAAAAGAATTTCTTTAGGGTGAGAGACTTTGAAAGCTCGGCCTATTTAGCTTATCAAAAGGATGATGAAGAGATGAGTTACTTGCATTATGTAAGTATTCTCATGGGAACAAAGAAGAAGTACAAGAGGCTTTTTAATCTGGGGGAGAACAGCATAACAAGCTTCATACAGACTCATTTTAGAGAGAAAGACCATTTTTGGAGATGAAAATGATTAGTCTGGTGAATAAACTACCAAGGGAATGGGTGGATTTTCTGTCCTGTGAGTTTTCAAATTAAGCAAAGATGCTTTTTGTAAATCATATTTAACCAAATGTAAATTATTGAAACAATGAAATGTATAATGATGTGAAACATCTGTAAGTTAACTAGAAAATTTTATGTTGTAATCTGGTTTTATACTCCATGATTCTTTGAGCATCGTGAATACAGCCTTTCGGTTGCAGCATCATTAGGTAGAGGTGGAACTAATATAAGAACCACAGCAAAATGCACTTTCAGATAAGCCACCCTCTGCTGTTGGCAAGCAAACTTCTCTCCTGGAAACCAAGTTCATGCTTGAGAGCACTTCTTGCAGCACAAACATTGGAATTAAGTGTCATAAAAAGTCTTTATGATACAGGTCTTCATGATATAATCTTTGTGATATAGGTCTTCTGGTTAGTTGCAACTTTTTTTTGAAGTAGTACTCTTCATTCTTAACTCTGGGTGGAAAAAAAGCTGAATACACAAAGCACATCACCATTGTCATGAGTCAACTGATGATAGGATCAGAAATTATTGAAGATAATAAGTGCACAGAGAAAGAAAGGCAGATCAGTCATGTGGGCTCCATTTCTGAATGGGACCAAGGGTCTTCAGTGGTGCTGAGGGAAGAAGCTGAGCAATTGGAGGTGAGGAGCTGCTAAGGAGAGCAGCTCTGATCAGTTCCAAAAGCACAGCTGCCTGTTAAAGAACATACAGCAGTGGGATATCCAACGTGGAATAATCCTTTCTTTGTGCTGTTAAGATCTGTGAGAGCTCAATCAAATGTCAGTGTCTTACCTAGCGAAGACAGACAAATCCTTCTCCCTCACTTTAGTTCTCCTTCTTGGGATGCTTCCCCCACTTCATACAGTGCCTGGGGCTCCTTCCTGATCCTCCCCTCCAGTCAGTCCCTGGCTCTGCATCTGCCATCAGTGCAGCTTTTAGCAACAGTTCGTAGTTTGTGATAGGAGAAGAGAAAAAAGTCTTTTATTTTCACATATTCCCAGCAAGGGGCTTGTCCATGCCATGCTGAAATTAAACTATTTCTAAAGACAGAAAGTCTCCAGGTAGTTCCCATGCTACCTGGATCGCAGTTTTGCTTTTCCATCCGTAATTGCTGGGGGGGAGAGCAAAGGAAAAGTGGTCAGTCCAAATTGTCTGGTGAGGAAAGCAATGGAGCAGGACTAAGGAAGCTCAGCAGTCATCCAAGTGCACGAATTCTTGTAAAACCATTATGAGCAGCCTGAATGGATCCCTCGAGTGAATGGCCATTTTGTCCCTCGCAGTTCTCCTTCTCCAGCACAGGACTCAATGTGCAGCCTGTGGACAGACAGATTCCACAATAAATAGAGAGGGAGAGTAAAACTAAACCCACTGGAGCCAGGCCAGAAGCAATGTCAAATCTGTTGACTGATTTCCCAGGGAATTCTTGCTCTAAATGTCAGGAGAACACAGCCCCCACAGCCAAATCTGGACCAAGCTGATACCAGGGCATGACAAAATGAATGACCTAAGTAACAAGATTACACTGAAGGAAAACTGAAACTTCAGAAATGTGCAAAGATCACATTTCAGTAAGTGGTGTTTTATGTAAGATCCTTTTAGTAGGCAAAGATTAGCCCAAACTTATAGACCATAGGCTGGTGAGGGGTGGATTGTTCATTAGTGGCAAAAGAATGAACCGCACAGCCTGGCAGTACAGAAAGTCAGAGCGTTTCTGCAAGTGCCAATCACTTCTGAAAGGCTTGCAGCCTGTTTTCAAGGTCTCTTGTTGACAGCAGCCAAGGAAGGTCAAAGGAATTCGGTCTCCCAGGAGTCCATGCCACCATGAAAACAGAAGCCAAATCCCTCCATCACTTCGGGTGCTCATGAAAATTCTTCTGGAGGCTCTCCTAAGACTGACTGTGGTTACCTTTTGCTGTGGTAACCTGCTGCCCACTGTGGTTACAGGGCTGGTATGAACCTGAGTAGTCTCTGGTCTCCCATCAGCTGTAGCCAAAGGAGGCTTGGGTTGCACAACCCATTGGAAAGGGCAGGAATGCTCAGAGAGGGTGGGGAAAGAGAGAGTACGGCCAGTAAACCTCATTCATTTTGGAAATTGAAAGCCTGAAGAGGTGCTGACAGAATAGAGGGCCAGCTGAGGAGCTTAATACCAGCAGCGTGGAGGCAGCAGCCCTCATCCTCTGGGTCCAAGTGGAAAAAGACTCTGGCCACTGAGAAAACACACAATGCTTCTAAATTATGTCATCTGATTTTTGTTTCAGTATTTCTTTTCTGTCTCAGCCTGAGCTGACCAGACCACAAGGCAGATCTGACAGCACTGCCCTGATGGCTCTCTATGCAGCTCACTGTAGAGCAGTGGGACTCTTCCCACTGCGATTCAGCAAGGTGACGGAATCCAGTGCTGGGAGATTTTCTGCCTCTCTCCCTCTCATTATGTTAGCTGGAATTAGCTGCTAGTACATTCCTATCCAACTTTGGCAGAGTGCCCTCTCCTCCATAACAGATCGAAATGAAACCCCAGACCCAGCACGCTTCAGTTGTCTGGGAAGTCCTTGTGCAGAAGGTGGATGTGCCTTACGTGTTGCAACATCTTCTCGCCATGGCTTACTATCCTACAGAGATCTTTAATTCATGGTGCCCTAAAAAACAACTGTAGGAAGTTGGCTGTGCTGTTAAGTGAAGGAGAAGCAGAGGCATGGTGAGATTGTGCTGCATATTCACCCCCTCAGACAGGCATGGAGCATTAACACCACTTTTAAATTTTTCATGTATGTTCTTTTATAAGGTATTTCCTTAACTGTGTTAAGCACAGCAGCGGGGGGAGCATTTCATCCTTGAGCAGAGGCCCAAAATGAGTTAAGTCAGGTTTTATAACAAAGAATCTATGCGCTCCCAAAACCCAAGAACGACCAATTCATCCTCAAACCCGTTTTGCTTTCCTCCGTGCTTCAGTGCCACCTCAAAGGATGGCTTCATTACCTCCTGTGCTCTCAGTAGAGCAGTCTGTCTGTTTAATCAGGGCTGGCACAGCATGATTTGCTCCAGGTTTGTGCCCGAAGCATTGCCTTTGTCTGTTTCTGTGGTCGCAACCTTTGCCTGATCCCCCAGAAGCCCTGTTGCAATGAGAACGGCAGCAGTGACAGAAGGTGTTCCTGTTCCTGCTTTACCACGTGGCACTGATTTGCTCCGCAGACCACAAAGAGCAGATACGTGCTATCTGCAAGGAAAGGAAAAGCAATTATTTGTTTTACTAAGAGAGTGTTGTTTGTGACTAACCAAATGGGAGCCGAGTCTGCAAGGTGCCAACGAACGCATGTGTTGCCAGGGCTAAGTTGTGAAAGCAGCCTCCGTCCTGATTTGAGACAGCCACCTCCAAAACCGGGGAGAAAATGGAGGTATCTGAGTGCATCTTTTGGAGTAACAGAGAAAATGACGTATTGGGCAGAAGGAGCTGTGGTGCAAAAGGCTGAAATAATCACAGAACCACAGGATGGCTTGGGTTGGAAGAGACCTCAAAGCCCACCCAGTTGCAAGCCCCTTTATCAAATGCAGGTGGGAAAAGACATGGCCCATTCAAGCAAGGGAACCCACAGTTATGTGAAACAGAGCACTAAGGGTGGCTTCTTGTAAAGTCAGGCTTCAGTAAAGTCCAGGAGAGGGGGAAAAGGGAATAGGGGTGGAAATGAGAATACACAGAGGAACTTCCCAACTGATGTCCTTTTACTGTGGGGAGCTCCTCCCACAGCCCTTGTGTCAAAACTTAGTCTGTGTGTATATGATGGGCTTATGTGCCCATAGGGCAGTGTTAGGAGTCAGAGTTTCTGGAATCACAATAATGAGTTGTGAAGGGCAAAGGCTGAGAGACCAAATGCAGCCAGTGAAGGAGTGGGGTTGTGTGCCAGTGATTCCCTCTCTTTCTGGCTGAGATGAAGACATAAGCAAATGAAGCAAAGACTGAAAACAAGAATGCCAACCATCCAACCGGCTGTTTTTCTTCTGTCTTAACACTGGGATGTCATTTGGTATCCACATGACTAAGCTTTAAAGAAGGGAAGAGCAGGCAAACATGAGAGGAACACCTATAACTGTACTTTACGATCACCTTGTATGCACCATAAACTCCTATTAGTAAGCAATTAACACACGGGCATTACTTCTTTATTGCCTTGTGTGCAAATTTGTTTACGGCATCCTGAATTGGTAGTATTACACATTATGCTTGCTCTTTACTGGTGTAAAGCATTACCTACAAAATCCCAACGGAAGCTACGGATGATTTTCCATGATTTCCCATGGTTTGTTCCATGTTCATGCCTGCCTTCTGCAAGTGCCAGTTTCTGCAGTTTCTACACACTCCAACAAAATAATCCTTCCTGGGAACTTTGGTGACTTTGTTTCAGTCTTATTGCCTAAAGGGCTCTTCTTTTGTCAGATTTTTGTGCTGTGGATTCATTGGGTTTTTCTCACAATGAGAAGTGCAAGGTTTTGCACCTGGGTCCTGGCAACCCCCACTATCACTGCAAGCTGGGGGATGTAAGGATGGAGCACAGCCCTGCCAATAAGGGCTTGGGGGTACTGATGCATGGTAAGCTGGACATGAGCCAGCAGCATGCCCTCGCAGCCCAGAAAGCCAATACTGTCCTGGGCTGCCTCAAAAGAAGCGTGGCCAAGAGGGTGAGGGAGGTGATCCTGCCCCTCTGCTCTGTGCTGGTGAGGCTGCATCCAGATGTGGGGTCCTCAGTATAGGAGAGACACAGACCTGTTGAAGTGCGCCACAAAAATGGTGCAAGGGATGGAACACCTCTCCAATGAGGACAGGCTGAGAGAGCTGGGACTGTTCAGCCTGGACAAGGGAAGGCTCCAGGGAGACCTGAGAGCAGGCTTTCAGTATCTAAAGGAGGGCTATATAAGATGGAAGGGGACAGGCTCTTTAGCAGGGTCTCTTGTGGTAAGACAGTGGGAAATGGTTTCAGACTAGAAGAAGGGAGATTTAGACTGTATATAAGGATGAATTTTTTTACAGTGAGGGTGGTGAGGCACTGGGACAGGTTGCCCAGAGAGGTGGTGGAAGCCCTGTCCTTGGAGACACTCAAGGTCAGGCTGGATGGGGCTCTGAGCAACCTCACGGAGCTGTAGGTGTCCCTGTTCATTGCAGGGGAATTGGACGAGATGACCTTTAGGAGTCCCGTCCAACTCAAACGATTCTATAGGAAAAATAATAAATCCACAAAACCCAACTGGGCAGCATCACAGCACAGATTCAGCAGTTCTTTAGAGTGGCCTCCGTTAGTTTCTCACACTAGGCAAAACTTTGCTGAATGTTGCAAAAGGGAGCAAGCTGAACACTTCGTTAATCAACATACAGTGTTGCTGGTGAGGTTACCTGGTGAGGTACCAGTAGGTACGAGAGATGGACGAAGCCCCCTGCCTGCAGAGCGCCTTACGCTTTATTTCCGTGAGCCCAGCGTGCAGCTGGAAGAAGCAGAGCGCTCTTTGAGCTTTTCCCCATGCCGCGCAGCCCCCACCGGGCTCCCTTCGGCCCCGGCTCCCTCTTTTCTCCAGCAGCAGCGAACCCCCCGCACCAATCTGCATATTCACATGATCGCAAATGACCCGCGGCTCCGGCGGCAGCGTCTCAAGCGCCCTCCGCCCGCCCGCAGCAGCAGGTAGGGGCCCGCCGCTCGGCAGCAGCCCGCTTGGGAGCCGCGCTCCCCCCCGCGCCCCGCGCCCACCCCGCGCCCACCCGGGGAGCGCCGCTGCTCCGCGCCCGCGCTGCCGCGGCTCCGCGCTGCCGGACAGGCATGAGCGACCGGGCGGCCGCGCCGCGCCGCGGGTGAGTGCGCTCCGCGGAGGGAGGGAGAGAAGGAGGGAGGGGTGGCCCAGCTCGGGGGAGAGGGTGACCCGGGGGGAGCGGGGAGCTCGGGGTGCGGAGGCTCGCAGGGCTGCCCCGGCAGCCCGAAGGCGATACCTTTCGGTCGCCCGTGGGAGCGCTAAGTGGGGACGGAGGGCTGCAGAGCGTCTCCGTTCCGCGCCCGAAAAGTTTGATTCTCAGCTTGCGGTCTTAGAGTGGAGAGAGGTGTTTGTGCGGAGCGCCGGTCCCGCAGAGAGCGGCGGCGCTGGGCTCCCCAGCCTCCCCCTCCCACCTGCCGCGGGTAGCCGTGTCAGCCGCCCGCTCATATCGTAACGGAAAACGAGACGGAGTGCCAAAGTGTGCCCAGCGTCCATCTGAGCCGCGGGGATGCCGGCGCGTACAGCTGCCGCACGCACACGGCTGCCGTGCCGTACCGGGCTGTGCCTCTTCCCACTGAAGTGGCATCAGAAAGAACGTTAAAAGTGCCGTTTGGGATTTGTTGGGAAGCCTTTGTTATTATTTATATCGTCACGGCTTCAGAGCCACAGTCGCTGCAGCCCTGGACAACGCGTGAGCCCAGAATAAGGCTGCCCCATAACCCAGACTCTTTAGACCGTGACGGCAACTTGAGCTGCGGCACCCACCGCGTGTCCCATCACACGCCGTCTGCTGTGTGATTCTAGACCAGAGAGCTCCAAGCGTGGCAGAGTGAAATCAACGTGTGACCGTAACCTGAAAGCGCCGTTCTGTTATATTCTGTTATATTCTGTATTTGCGGAGCGAGCAGCAGCTACCCCAAGAATTGCTTTGCAACTTCGGTGGCAAATCTTAGATGCTGGGAAGTCTCTTATCAGCTTCAGACCTGGCAGTCATCTCCCTGTCCCATCTCAAGCCTCGAAGTTAACTGTGTGCAGATGGGACAATGGGTGTCGGAACTATATTGATTTCTAAGTTGCTGAGAGCCTTTGGATTTAAGCGAGAACCTGGACTCTCAGCTAAGAAAAAAAATAATAAAGTGATATTAAGCTTGTATTAACCTTTTTTTTAATGCAAGTAGTTGGGAGGGAGCTAAATTTTCTTTCATTTTTATTGTGGGGAATAAAGTTGTGCAGCTCGAAAGAAAACTTTTGCTGTGGCAGCTGGGTGTTTCATTGGGCGTTAATATCATAGAAAAGCAGGCTGCTCATAGGAAAACAGGCAGCATGAAAATAGGTGTTTAGGTCATTAACTACCAAAGTATGACTGGCGGTAGAGTTCTACCATTTGGGTTTGGTTTTTTGTTCTTTTTTTCCCATGCAATATGCCCTTTAGGATAAGAATAAACTTCGTTTATGTTGATGAACAAGCTTGTGCTTGAGTTACTTTTGGACTGTTGGACTCTATAGCTTGGACTTTTGGCTTGCATGCAGCATTTTTGCATTTTGAGGGCTGTAAATGACATTGGCTGAATGGATGGCATGGGATCTCAGCTGTAGCTCATCAGGTGCAGCAGTATGAGGTCTGCTCTCCATGATGGGTGCCTGGCCAGGCCCATCTGCAGTTCTCTGTGTACAGAAAGTGGTGATCAGGCACACTGGGACAAAGTCATGAGTCCCCGTGTCCCTCCCTCCCATGCTCCAAATACATCTGGTGCCATCCTTGTGTCCTCAGCGGTAGTAAATTTTGCAAAAGTCATAGAATCATAGAATCATTTAGGTTGGAAAAGACTGCTAGGATCATCTAGTCCAAACATCAAGTCTGGAATATAACATCAGGGCTTGTGTTTTGTACCTTGCAAAAGCAGGGTAGAGCATGGGAAAACCAATGTTGCATCCCAATGAAGATAGGTGTGAAGGAGTAGCTGAGTGCTGCTTTCGTTGTGTGAGCATCCAGGTTTATTTTTGTGGGATTCAGGATGTGATTCATCCCTACATGAGCTGTTCACTTGGGACATGTTCTGGGACACTGAGCTCTTCTCAGTACAGATATTGCTCCTGTGTCCTACTCAGGTCACTGAACTGAACTGTTGGTGAGGAGCTAGCAAGGAGGATAAGGATAGCTGTGGCTTCATCAGCAAGGGAGGTGGTGAACTGGGAGCCGTTTTGAACAAACAGTTGGATCTCAGTAGCTGGTCATGAACTGACTGTTAATATAAGATCTTACAAAAACTATTTCAGTTTGTCTGAACACAAAATCAGATTTGGGGGTTGACTTTTTTTCACTTTTGAGGTTCTGGTTTCCGTTCTCCTTTAGTGAAACATTTCCTGCTCAAAGTTCTGAGTCTGCCAGATCACTTCGTAAGTGCTTTACAACAACCATTTGCAGGAGGTAATATAATGCTTGTTCTCATCTGAGAGTCCAGAGAACTGAGATAGAGTGCAAAGGGCCTATCTGAAATACACAGTAAATTAGTGTAAGAAATGAGACAGGGAAACAAATTATTTGCTCCAGTCATAGAATTAAATTGCTATTCCCTAGCTCTCCACAACTGTTAAGAAATTCATGGCCCATTCCTCTTGCAGTAACTTGAAATGACTAGACATGCATTTTATGCTTCTTTCTGATGTAAGTGGTATTAAATATGCATTGTGGCTCAGTTACCTTAGATAACTGAACATAAATTCATCCATCTTCCTCTTGAAATTCTGTTCCCAAAGCAGCAGTGGAGTATTCTTTCTTTTGTTCTCTGTTGTGGTTTTGTCTGTTTGTTTTTGTTTTTTTGGAGGGGTTAGTAGTTCTATTTGCTTTTGTTTTTAAAGAAGAATCTTGTTAGCATTCCTTAGAAACTCATTAAAATGCTTCCCTTTTGGCTCATTCTTCTAATTTATTAATACCACAAATAACTTTTCTTTGGTGACCCACTTTCATAGGTATCTGAGCATCTATCAAGACTGTAACTCATCAGGAAGGTTGTGCAGACTTACAGATAGCATTTCCAGAGAGTGGAAAATCCAAGACATTTTTTTTCTTTGCCCCACACATTTGTACACACCAAATGTGCAGAAAATGTTGTTCTGTTCTACTATTTGTTCTACACACTTAGCCTAAGAGAAAAGACTTTATTGACTGCATGGTTGATGTAAAGGTCAGAATTTAGGACTGCGTTCATTTTCCTGACTGGATTCAATCTTAACCCTATGTCCAGAAAGGAGAGACCGCACTTTGTATAAATACAAATTGAAGTATTTGTGTGAGTGTTCAGAAAAATAAACTTTCTCTTATAGATCCTGAGGCAACCTTCCATCACTACACTATTGTAAAAATGATTAGGATTTGACTGCGGTATGGGCTTAGGCTTGTTTGACTATGGCTTGGGCTTTTTCAGCCAGGAGAAGAGAAGGCTTTGGGGAGACCTCCATGCAGTCTTCAGTACATGAAGGAAGCTTACAAGCAAGAGGGGAACCAACTTTTTTTTTTTTTTTTTTTT
>PPHD01016482.1:0-15540 GCA_002909625.1 Bambusicola thoracicus
CAAATGATTAAAGGCAAGAAGCAGAAGTCCACTGCAAAAGCAGCAGCCCAGAATGAGTGTCAAGAGTGAATTATGAAAATAGCCTTGTACATCCACAGCAATTTCACAGAGCCATTCTGATAACGATGAACACGACAGCATGCAATAGGAATAACAATGCCTGGAATTATTTCAAACGATATATTTTTTAAGGACCGTCACTTCAGTTCTCTCTTTGCATCTGTGCATGGTAGCTGAATTAATGATAAATACGACTCAAGCAACAAAAGAGTCAGCATTACACTCTGCTATCAGCCCTCCTTCCTGCCTGGAAATAGCATGAAGGTATTCCTTACAAGTGAACCGCAGATGATCTTGTACCCAGTGAACCATAGTTTGTACAGAGAAGCCACTAGGCTGGGGAAGAACAAAGAGCCTCGTGGGTCACTTGGTGCCTTCCTGCAAGGTGGTAGGGATCCGTGTCATTAAATATTTCACTGTAAAGCAGTTTCCCCGCTGAGATCTCTGAGTTCATTGCAGACATTAATGCCAGGATTCACACACCTTGCATGGGTAATTTCCAGGGTCGGGTTTTGCTGCTGCTATTAGAGAGGGCAATAGTGGAAGCACGTGGCCTCTTGTGTGACCAGGCACCACTCCTTGGGCAGGGAAAGGCAACAGCCTTGGTGCTGCAGGGCCCCCAGAAGGGCATGGAGGTGATTATTTTCTGGGCACAACTGTGAGTGGGAGGGGGACAGTGGGGTCTGCCCAGGCTCCCAAAGCACTTCTCTGGGGTGTGAGTGGTGCAGTAATGGCCCTCCCATCTCCCCAGCGCAGAAACACAGTGGTGTGCATTGAGGCAGGCAGGTACTCGGTGCCTCCAGCTATTCTCCGGCAGCACTGTACTCCTCCTTCTCCCTCTGGACTCATAACAGAAGTCAATGCATGGCAAGTGCCATCACCCTGACAGCTTTGTCCCACTGGATTCTTTCATAAAGACATTCAGAGCTCCAGTCTTCCCACATACTCATCTCATCTTGGCTCTGGCAAGAGGCAAAGTCACCCCCTGCCACTGCAGCAGCCTTCTCCCTCTTCCAAGTTTATGATAAGATCTCATAGCTGTTTAAAAAAAAGGCACCCTAATCAGACAACCATGCAAGCCCCACAACAGCCCATGTGTATGGAGGCAATATTGCTATAGGCATCAAATGCCAACTGTAGAGATTGCTTGCCTTTCGCTCCTCTACCTCTGTGTTGCAATTGGATTTGGACCCCTCACTCCAGAGCAGAACATTCTGTTGCAGCTCTGCTCAGATATTCAATTTTGCTCAATCGTGTGGGGAACAGCCTGCAGTCAGCGAGTGTCTGAGGGCATTACTTCACTTTCACCAGTCTGCTTTAAACAAATATTAGAGAGCAGTGCTCCCTTGGGTGCCGTTACAGCAAACAGCAATTTCCAAGCAAGCTCCAGAATAGATTGCTCCTGAGATGTTCTGTGTTTGTAGGATGTGTATTATGCATTTATGAGGGGGGCAGCAATGGGAAAGCTTGCTGACCTGATGGAGGAACAACAGTGCACCAAGCTGATAAGCCCCACAGTTTTCTTAGTGCGTGCAGGTTTATGCCTATTTCTCACAACCTCATTTTCCATTTCTTTTCTGAGTGCAGAGTTAGGGCTCAAACAGACCCTATGCACAGAAGGCAACACAATGGTGGGACAGAAGATGTTCGCTGCCTATGTGGGTGAGTGATGTATCCTTTCTCAGATCCCCTGGGAGAGATCCAGCATGGGAGAGATCCCCGTGGGAGAGATCCAGCATGCGGGCAGCAGCTTGATTCACCCAAGCAGCATTTCCCAGCCCTCCACAGATGAAAGCACTGCGGTCAGGAAAAGTCATGCGTGATAGTGAGCCAAAGTAAGAAAGGTTTCAGCTGGGGTCTTCCAGTCCGCATTCCATAGAGTTTTGCAGCCTTTGGCTCCCCTTGCTGCAGTGCTGTGCCTCAGTTTCCCCCCACGCTTGTATTTTTTGCTCATCTCCATACATGGCACCTGCTGTGGAAAACAGGATTTCCATCAGACTGCCTCCCTCCCAGCTCTCCCCTCTCACCCCCCACCCAGGCCATTTGTCTCACTAGATCCTGCTGGGCTGCCCAGTGTCTGCCTGTCCTGTCCTCTCCTTGAACAGCCACACCAGAAGGGAATTTCTTCTCATCCCAAACTGCTGGAAGATCTGCAAGGAAAGCACTGCGATTACAGATCTGCTAAGCAACGGGCCGGAATTTATTAAGCTTCGATACCTGTCGCTCATCCCATGTCAAGGGTCTGCCCAGCAGAGCTCAAGGTCTCTATTAACAAATGTCTGTGTGAGGAGACCCTCATGCAAGTTAAACATGCTCCTTTTTACGCTAAGCTGTGCAAAGAAACCTGATGTGTGCCTGTCTGCAGGGAGAGAACTCCCAGCATTCCTGATTTCTCTCTCCACAATAAGAGCCCGCAGATAGCCAAAAGTTCCTCTGCTCATTAGCTAGCGACCTTTGGTAGCACTGGGCTGGGCTGCAGAGCTGGGTGCCCTGCACGTTCCGTGCTGTAAGGGCCAGCAGCTCCCTGCTGTGGGGACACGCTGTCAGACAAAGCTGGTTTTGCTGAGCAGCTCAGCCTGCAGCACGCTGCGATGATTCCCCGTGGGTACAGTCGGGGAAGCACAGATTTGGTAGGGGCTGCATACTGCCTGATACTGGATCAGACCAGCCAGCGAAAATAGAGTTGCTGTCTCAGACGTACTTCATTGGTATTCTGGAGGCAGCCAGGCTAGAGACTGCACAAAATTATTTTCAAACAAGAATTACAATTGGAAAGGCAAAAAGAGAGAGAGAGAGGGAGAATTCTGGGGGCATTTGTCAGCTGAAAGCCTCAAGGTTGTATTCAAGCTGCCTTGCTGATGACAGAATAAAGACAGGAAAACCTGAAACAAATGGTGCTTCGAGGATCAAAAAGACGAGATTCTGCCACAGATACTTAGCGTTAAAAAGCTTTTCATTGTGGAAAGGGGGAGTGGGACGGAGCTGAATCCATGATGAATGGAAATACACGACTCTCTTCTGCTGAAATCAGGCTGGCAAGGCAGCGCTGGATGGGGTAAACCCTGCATGTCCTTCTAAGCCCGATTTATGCAACAAAGCAGCCATCCTTACACGCAGTAGCACCGTTCCCCTTCATATCTGCTATTGGGCCAATAGACACGTTGCTTAATTCTGCCAAATTTGTCAGCCTTGACCTGCGAGTCTGATCTTTGGGAAATTCTATTCATTGCTGAATAAATAATGCATGGGCAGCCATGCATTTTTCATACTGAGACTTTTAAAGGCCACTGTAGTGATGCATGTAAATTCGGTTCCCCCCCTCCGCCCCCTGCACACTCAACTGCTAACTAATTATTAACGTCTGACTCGTACAATGGCAAACTGCACCATCCACAGCATCCACTGCTGAGCTGACACTGCTGCCTCCTCTCCATCCCTGATAGAGTTGAGGCGAGATAACACCAGGCAATAGCGAAGCAATCTGTCTCTTTTCCTCCCCCTCTCCTGCTCTCCCTCGCCCCTCCTATTTTTTTTTCATTTCTTTTTTATAAGACTCAACAAAAACACATGTGTACAAAGTGGAGCAGAACAAAAGGACCAGCTTGTGGATTTGATATTCTTCTGGAAGCACACTAATCCCTTCCAGAAAAGCAAAGCTGGTGCCTTTACTTGTAGCTGTTGGCTAATCTGTGTGTCGGGGAACCGAGCGGATGCTGGGCTTGGAGGCAGTTTTTTCAAGCGAGGGGCTAAAGGAGGCAGAAGCAGTGCTGCTAGATGAAGGCTTAGGAAACAAAGCCGGAGAGCAAATCTGGCATGATGGAGGCCAGCCATGGGGGTGCAAAGCCCCCCAGGTTAACGCTGTGCACATCAGTGTGGGTTGAGCTCAGGACAAGAGCAGGGCCCTCCACGGGGCTTGGGGATGCTGCACTAAAATACTGAGCAGCTCTTTGGAGAGCTCATGGTTATGCAACCATTGGGGTTTCTCCCAGCTCCAGGGGGCACTGCTGGTATAGAAGGGATCAGGAAATTCCCCCCTGTTTCACCCAGTGTACTGGATGAGATTCATCAGGCAACTCTGGTCCTCCTTTTGGGTAGGGGATGAGGCAGAAAGCCTCTAAATCCTTCTTAGCTGCAGCTTGGCCATGCAGAGCCTTGCCAGACAGAGCTCTGAAGCAATAAATATGGAAAAGGCGAACTACTGAGTTGCGTTTCAGTCTCTATCCCCTGGGAATGAAGCAGCAGTTTTACTTAAGTCTTCAGGATCTGCCACAGCAGAAGGTACAAGGGATGCACTGAGGAAATCACTTTGGGCATCAGAGCATTAATTTTAGCTTAGGAAATAAAAGGTAAAACACATGGATTTTGTGCAACTCTCAGACCCCCTGGCAGGAGCCAAGTACCCATAGCATTGCCAGAGTTGCATCTGTACTTAAGTAATCTCTCAAGTAAGAGCTTTAAGATGACTACATATACGTTTTCCAATATTTTAGGCTACAAACTCCCCAGTGGGACAAAGAACTTTTTTCCCACTACAACTCAGTTTCCATACACACTCAGTGAGATTGCTCACGTGCTTCAATTAAAGTACACGCTTGACTGATCCGCTGCCGTGGGACCTAGCTTTATCATTATATGCTTAACTTGGTGACATTTCAGACCTGAGAGCTGATGTTAAATCAGGGTGAAACAGACCGCAGAACGGTCTGCTTCAGTGCTTTTTGGGGCCCTTATGAAATATCCGAAGCTGCTCCACAGGTCAGAAGAGGTGAACTTGCTTCTTCCAAAAGTCACAGCTGCTCTCGAGAGAAGGGCAGAGGATGGCCATCTGCATCAGCTTTATTCAATGGCAGCAGGGAGAGAAGGAGTTGGGAGGGAAGGAAAGAAGAGAAAAGTGAAGATGGGCGCTGAGACCTTGGGGGGAATGGAAGGGGAAATGCGACTCAGAGGCTCTGCTGCTCACCTGGGGGATGCCGTGCCCATGAGAGCGTGGTCTTGTGTGTGATCAGCAAAGTGGAGAAAAGGAATCTCTCTGGGTGCAACTTAATGCTTACAGTAACACAGCAGCCTGCATTGAAAGATTCTGTGGCTGATGCCACTCACAGAACACGTAGATGTATAAACCTTTTACATATTCTCCTCTCTGGGCTGAAGAGCATTTTGAAACACGGATGAGAGCTGACTGCAAATACATCTGGAGGACTCGGAGAGAAACCTCTCCGAGATCAATTATCATGGGATGGTGGAAATGAAATGCCCCACTTTACAGATGAATGCAGGGAGTCCCTGCTGAGGGGTGCGGAGATCATTTACCAGACGTCTCAGCCTGTTCACCAGGATTCAGCACCAAAGTGCATTGGCCGATGGGAGTGTTACTAAAAGTGTTGGCATCAGGGAATCAGTCCCCATATGTTGTTTGTGGACTTCTCTTCCCCGTTTCATTTGAGACTTTGGGCCGGTGATAGATTTGCATTTCGATGAATGCAAACTGGTCACAGTAAGCACGGAGAGGGAAGATGACCACTTATTGATCCTGACAGCAAAGCTTTCTCCTCAGCAGGCTATTTTAATTGACAGTGAAAGTGACAAATTGCCTGGTGTGCCCAGGAAAGGGACGCTGTCTGTGGTTCAAAACCCTGTGCCACGTCACCCACACCCACACTGTCACTGTGGCCACGTCCCTGCCTCGTTCCCAGAGCAGAGCTGTGCCATGTTCTGCTCTGCATTGTGCCTTGCAGTCACAAGAACTGCTCTGGTTTTCCTTCCTGCCAGCACTCTTCCACATGCAGAGTTATACCTTGGGATGAAGGTGCCCCCTCCGCTCTCATCCCTTAGCTGGTGTGCCAGAGCTCCCCTCTCCCCTTTTTGCTGCCTCCTCCAAGGCTTGTTTCAGGGAACCCCCCAGATTGCCTTCTCCTTCATTCAGCACCGTTGTCAATCCTTTTAATGAAGAGGCGAAGGACCGGGGTGGGAAAGCTGTTAAATAAATCACAGCCACGCTTTGCATTTTTACAGGTGTTTTTCATGCCTAGCTTGCAGAATACCACACAAAGGGTGGTAAATATCATTGTCCCTCCTTCCCAAAGCTGAGATCAAAGACCTGAATCAAGGTGACCCACGAGCCCGTGAGGAACGGCTCAGCCCTCACCTGCTGTCACCCCATGTTACGCCGAGGGGTGGGCGATGCTACTGCTGCTGCAGGCTCCAAGAACCGAGCATTTAAAAGAAGGGCCAGATGTTATTTAAGGGACATTGAATCGCTGCCATGCAGTCAGTTTGAAAGGGCAGCCCTGTCAGGATGCGACATGAGAGTTTGATGAAGCACCGCTGAAGCTTCCAGCAAAAGCCCCGTGGGCTACGAGGATGCAGGCTGAGCCCATAAATTGCACAAGATTCCCTCCGGTTATCATGTGAATCTTGGCTCTGTGTGCGTGAAGGATGTGATTAGAGACAAACCTTCCCGTTAACACAGAGTATATAGGGACCATTATAGGATGCTCTGACAACAGAGGCATTTTTCTTCGGGTGTAACTTCCTCTCCCCCAGTCCTAATAAATTTCAGGTCTTGCTTTCCACCCCACTGATGCAAGCGGGATGTCAGCACCTCTATACTCACATCAGTAAGCTGCAAGCCCTGTCCAGGAGAACAGTCGCAGCAGGACAAAGGCATAAATGCACCCATAGCCCTCGGTACATCCTGCTCTTTGGGCACAACTTGCCTTCATCCTACTACTGCCCCCACAGCAAGGAAAACCAGGTCCCATGCTGCGTTCTGCCTGGACCAGCCTCAAATAGCTGCACCCTGTTGCTAGGCTACCCGGCTGCCTTCTGCAAATCCCCATCGCTGCTGGTAACCTCGCGTCAGATTGGAGCTCACATGGTGGGCTATTTTTAGCTTTTTTTGGGGGAAATGGGGGATGGATGGACAGACGGGCAGGAAAAAAAGAAGATATTCAAGTGCTGGGATCCTCTGGTCATCGGGTTCTTTGCTGTATGTCTAAAAAAGGCTTGTGGATATGAATGTGTGTGGTTCTGCTTAAACAGGTAGAAGATATGTGGGACCATAATGAAATATCTGGCTGACTAATGAATATCAAATGACAACTTTTGTGCTATTTTGAATCCTTGATAATTTGTCTTGTATTCCATAAATGCCAGAAAAGAGCTGGAAACGGCTTTACAAAATGCAATGATGCCTCAGAAAACCTGTGAAGGGCTGGCAAGTGTGGAATAAAAAGCTCTTGGCATTTACACAGACACAAGGTCTTTACATGTTGCTTGGATTCAGATGATCTCATCAAAAAGAAGGGAAGAAGATGGGTAAGGAAGTGAAAAATGGATGCAGAAAAGTGATTTCTGCCCAGACCAAGGGCTGAAGCCCATTGTGCGTAGGCACCTGCGGGACCCAGCCCTGGGCAACCTGAGCAGCCTTTGGGGCTGCACTCAGCAGCAGATATACTAGGAAATTTGTGAGCAGGGAGGATCTTATGTGCCACCATCCGTGTACAAAGAACCTTATCTACACTGCTACCGATGCAAAGGATTGTGTATGCTTCTCTGCTTTTTCTCTTTCTCATAGATGGGGAAACTGAGGCATGCAGCACCTCGCTGACACCTGTCCAGCAGCTGCTCACTGAGGCTGAGGCAAAATCATGGCTGGATCCCATTGTGGTCCATGCCCCACTGAGTTCAAAAGGACCTACAGATATCACCTTATTTTTTCCATGTTGCTTCTTGGTCTGGGGGCTTACGGTGCAGACCAGAGGCAGACTGCAAGAAAATGAAGGAGCTTTAGGATTTACTCTTCTTTTTGTTACTGCAGTTCAGACCACTGCAGCATCCTGGGTTACAGAATAGGCCTCTAGATTCTGCTTTCAGGCTTTGAGAAGAAGAAGAAGGAAAAAAGCTTAAAAAGTGTCACTGAGCTCTGTCAAAGGGGCACTGGGACAAGCTACCCAGAGAGGTGGCGGTGCTCCATCCCTGCAGACACCCACAGTCAGGACTGGAGGGGCTCTGAGCACTGATGGAGCTGTGGGTGTCCCTGTTCATTGCACGGGGTTGGGCCAGATGGCCTTTAGTGATCTTTTCCAAATCAGCTGAATCTGTGACTCTATGATCCTTTAACCTTTCTCCCTCAATATTTGCATTAACTGAGGTGCTCAGTTTGAAGGTGGATGGATAACATCACCCTCACTCTAACTGCACATGTGCTGCCTGCCTGGGACCAAAGGCTCCCAGAGACACATGGGGGGGCTGAAATTGCCACTGGGAAATAGCCATTGCTCGGGCAGAAAAACGATACAGTTATTGCAGCTGTGAGATGATGGTGAAAGGGTGGAAAAAAAGAGGAAAAAAAAACCTGCATGGTCTAGGATCTACTTAAACTTCACCCCATGAAAACCCAATTTGCAGTCATGAGGAGAGACTCTCTTTCGCTTTCAGAGATGGATTCCTCCTTCAGTCCTGCCTGCCAATTATAGATGGAATAAATGCAATTCATGGAACTCAGTCCAAATCAGGTCTCCCACCCTCGCTCCCTCTGTTCCCCTGCACATCAAGCAGCCGCCCTGGGCTGAGCCCCAGCACTGCCTGCACACCACAGCAGATGAATCCCTGGCGTTTGCAATCACGGGCTCCATCAGCCACGAGGAGATTATTTCTATTTCCTCAGCAGCTGTTTGAAGGGAAATAATCCTGGAAGAACCTAATGAATTAGCGCTATGAGAGTTATCTGAACTAATGAGAAGGAGTGAAAGTGGGCTGAGAAAAAGGGGTTGTGTTTCAGGGAAAGGCAGCACCCTTATTGGCTCTCGTCTGCTTTGGATGTTCAAAGAGCCTTTCTTTTTTTTTTCCTACAGCAATTTATTTCCTGAGCGGTTGAAGAACAAAAACAATTACAGGCTGTACCAATTGCTCTTTCCCTCTCTAAGGTTTCTCATTTTCACTTAGCGAGATGCTCAAACCGACAACATTCCCTTCCTCCCCTTCCCTTCCCTTTTCTGCAAGACGCAAATAATTAGAGACCAGCTAGAAACAAAAACAATCCGGAGTAGCAGACGCCTTTTGAGTTATGCCAGGTTAGGTACTGTGCCAGGGTGTGCTCGTGGAATTAAAAAAGAAAAGGGAAAGAAGAAAGAAAAAAACCATCTTTTCTAATTCCTTCAAGATCAAAGGAGCAACCCTTGAAATTTGATGGCTGGGAACTTCTGAGGAAGGAGGTTGTTAAACCAGTCCTGACTTCTGTGTCTCCTTTATCAGTGAGGAGACAGTGACATTGTTTGAACTCCATACCAACTTTCCCCACCGAGGCTGCGTGATGCTTTCTGACTGTGCTCCCCAAGGCTGAGGGCTTGCTGTGGCACTCCAAGAACAGGGCTACGCTCACACTCAGCACGTGCCCACACAGATGGACCTGGGCGCTTCTTGCATTGCCTGCATCCAGTGGCCTTTGGCAGGGGCAGCAAGTAAGGCTGCAGACCTCCCACACCAATCTGCGGTAAGCATCGCACAATTACTGCACATTTCCTCTGGATCTCTGGAAGAGGCACAGCTGAAGGCGGCAGCTGCTTTTGCAGCACCCAGCTGTGCTGTCACCCACAGCCAACTGCAGCACCAGCATCAAAGTTGAAATTGGCATGTGCACGTGCAAAGCTGCTTGCTCTGGGCTGCTGGGTGCTGATGCCCTGTCTGACACACCTGGTTCAGCTTCCTTGTTTGACCACCTTCTCCCCACTGCTCACAATGCAGCCTTTGCACTCCTGGAAAATACATCCCTCCCTCCTGCTCGGGTTTTTCTTTTGCCACCAAACAAATTTTTTTTATAGCAAGAAGTTTGCTGTGAAGGAAGAGAAGAAGTCAATCTGTTAAGATATTAAGGGAACGGTTTGGGTAAATTCTGCCCATCTCTGAGGAGTTGAGACCGGTGCTGTGGACACAGGTCTTCTTCTGGCGCCATCTGTGAGGATGGGAAGGAATGCATCCCCACCGTCTGCCACCTGTCCTTAGTGCCCCGTGGCGATGGCTGAGCTTCTGCTGTGGTCACTCCTTAATGACCTTCAATCAAAGCAAATTAAGCCAGCAGCGATCTACTATTTAAAGTAACTCGGCTCCCTTCACTGAAATAAGCTGATGAGCAACCAGATGAACACATGGCAGGCAGAGGTGAGAGCTTGGTTGTGATCTGCTGGTGTGCTAACATTTCTGGCACAGGAGTCAGTAGAAGGCTGCAGACCTGTTGCTCCCCCCACAAATAAATCTTGTTATTTGCACAACGTATGTCTGCTTGTTCTCTCCCTGCTGTTATTTCAGGCAGTTTACATCCAGCCTCTGCACAATGGGAACTTCATTTCTCTTATGGGGATGGCTCTGGATGTTCACGCTACGNACAAATAAATCTTGTTATTTGCACAACGTATGTCTGCTTGTTCTCTCCCTGCTGTTATTTCAGGCAGTTTACATCCAGCCTCTGCACAATGGGAACTTCATTTCTCTTATGGGGATGGCTCTGGATGTTCACGCTACGTTTTCCCTTTTCCAGCTTCTCTGGTCCATGCCGATGTTCCTACACTGTGCTGAGGTCAGTGGGAATCCTGAGGGCCATGCAGCTGAGCACGAACAAATGCACTCGCATGCTTCAGATTGCAGCTGGTTTTGTTCAGAAGCCCATGGGCTGTGTGACACCGCAGCACCCCCACCTCCCTGTGCTCCTGTGATAGAGGGGNTTTTCCCTTTTCCAGCTTCTCTGGTCCATGCCGATGTTCCTACACTGTGCTGAGGTCAGTGGGAATCCTGAGGGCCATGCAGCTGAGCACGAACAAATGCACTCGCATGCTTCAGATTGCAGCTGGTTTTGTTCAGAAGCCCATGGGCTGTGTGACACCGCAGCACCCCCACCTCCCTGTGCTCCTGTGATAGAGGGGAACTGCAAAGGGAAAGAGGTCAGCAGAATGCAGCAGTTTCCTCTTTGCTCATCAGCAAGCACTCCCTGGTTATTCTGAGTGCTGTGGGATGCTACAGTCCCTCTGATGCCCTGCCCCATCACTCACATGTCCTGGAAGGCATCCAGTGCCCGTTCAGCCATCAATTTCTGGCTCAGCACAGACTGGCAGGTAGTGCCGAACTAATAGGTTTGCTGCTGCCCACTTAACTCCAGTGCAGAGGTGCGTTGGGATGGGTAGAGCCATGACCCAAACGTGGCATGCTCTAAGGGCACAGTGCTGGTGCGTGGTCCCATAGAGATCACAGCCAAATGAGAGCATCCCCCTGTAGCTGTACAGTGTGCAAGAGCCATCTGGAAACCAGGTCTTCTCTAGGGCACAGGAATCCCTAGATGGTTCCTCATCCCCCACCTGACCTAATGATGAATAAAGTCTCTACCTTTTGTCTGGGTAAATGTAAATGCTAGACAGGAAAAGAATATCAGACAACCAGATGGATACGTACAGAAAAGGGCTTGGCAAGGCCTCCTTTGAAGGCTTGTTCTCTGCTTCAGCTTTACTGAAGTCTCATACTTCAGAAATGTGAAAATAATGCATGAGAAGCAGAATGCTTAAATAGTTGGAAATGGAAGTTGAAATGACTGATGGAGGTTCATCTCTCAAAATGAAATGTGAAAAGAAAACACGGAGCAGAAAAAATGGAGAAAAGCTGAAATGTAAATCAGAAGTTTAAAACTCTTCTCCTCATTTACAAATCTGCGGTGGGAATTTGTTTAGAAATAGATTAATTTTATGTTCTCTGTCTCTCTAAAATTACAGTTTTAAAATTACATGAAATATTCATGGAGGATGGGGAGGGTACCAACATCACCTTTGCTTTACTGTTCAAATGAAACAAACTGAAGTGAAAAAGACAGTTAAGTGACTAAAGAGCTTTTCATTTCAGGAGAATATTAAAAGGGAAAATTTTGTTTTCCTGTATTCAATGATTACAGTGATAATGGCCACATAAGAACCTAGAAAGAGAAATCTCCAGCCTCTCTAAAATTCTCTGCAGCTTGCAATTACACATAGTCAAATTTATCATGGATGCCAGATGGCACAGCTAGCATATTGGCAGGGATTTTTGAAATAAAAGAGGAAAAATAGCTGGCCCATTCTGTGCATAGCTTGCCTTCCTTTCTCCCTCCCCTCCTCCCCTCACTCCCACAGTAACCTTCCCCTACTTTCTCTCTGAATGCAAATTTTCCCTCTTCTTCGCAAAGCAGTAATTTGTGGAAACACACAGTCTGATTTATCTGGGGTTAGATTTTCATCTAAGATACCCACAGGTCCCTGACTTATAACTGGATGAAATCACTTGGTTCAAAGGCCTTTCTTACAGTTAGCACTATTATTTCCACTGGAATGAAGGTGAGAATTGAAAGAAGAAGGTGATTGCACGAAAGGACCCTTAGACTGCAATCAGAGAGTAGGCTGCTGGCAGGACAGACAGACAGAGAGGAAAGCATTGATGTCAAAAACTTAACGCAGCAAAGAAATTTCTCAGTTGTGACATTTGCTGAAGACACCACATCAGAAGATGAAGCTGACTGCATGCACCCTCAAATGCCCAATATAGGATTTTTGCAAAGGCTTAGAATCACATTTGTAAGTGATCAGCAACCAGCTGCTTCTCTTGTGTCACTCGTGGCCAGATTTTCAAGCCATCTCAATACCCTCCAGGAGCACTGTGACATGCAATCTGCTCCCTGTCTCAAAGGAGACAAGATTCCTTTGAAAATCTGGCCCAGATGGTCAATGCCAATCAATTCTGGAAAAGCCTATCATGCCCAGAAAGTACCAAGATATGCAGAAGAAGGATGAATGAAACTACGGCTCCTGGAGGGACGCAGACCTTCTTATCTGTAACAGGGTGAGGAATTCATGCCAAATCTCACTTTGGCTCTTGGTATTGATAAGACTTGGCTCTTCCAAGGTATTCATCCGAATGATTCCATTTGGTTTCTTTAAGAGTGAGTTACTTGCCTAACTGCATCGGAGATACAGATCCTCATTTGTATGTTTAGCCGTGTGTCGATCCCTCCCTCCATCTGCTTCATTCCACCCGATTATTCATGTCCCACCATTTCAGAGTTGTTTTCGTAGCTCATAACGGTGTTGTCAAGCGTAACATTTCGGAACCTTTTTTTTTTCTGAGCTGTGTTGACAATTCTCACTATCAGCATACTACAGGTTAAAAGCTTTTGTCTCCCTGTGTCCACACACTCTCTCTATATGAACACGTAAAGGAAAAAAGCAGGAAGGATGCGAGTGATGCAATTTACTCTGTGTTTAATCTCAGCCCTCATGTATAGCACTGTTCAAAGGAAAGGCACTAACCCTGCAGATACAGAGCTGTTGCACTGTTCTCTTCTCTGATTTACTCTCCTTGCTCTGCGTGGGTTGGTGTGGACGTATCAGGAGAAGCAAAGAGACTGCACAGGCAAGAAATGGCTGCTGCCTGCTCTCAGAGGTCTGAGATGTCAGCAGGAGCATCCTGCAGCAAACCCTGGGGGTGCACTCAGTTTTGCTTTTGGCCAGGTTTCCGATGCATGTTGCTCCTGGGTATTTGGGATGTGCGTTTACGACCGTCCTGTGCCCCTTGCTCTCCCCAAACCTTTTGTCCTTTAGAGGTCCATGTTCAGGTTGCAGTTCCTAAAAATGCAACAAAACCTTTTACTTCCCTGAGAGAGTTTATCCCTCTGTCAAGTTAGGGTAACATTGCTACTATCTGCCCAGAAGGCTCATTTCTCCTGGGCAGTTTCTTTAGAAATCGGAGACTGCTACTCAGGCTGGTTCTCCTTTATGCACTAACTAGCTGGTTGCTGTGTGTGTCTCTGTAAGTGTGTGTGACACCCAAAATCAGTTGTGGTTATGGAACAATCACCAGAGCACCATTTGGCATCAAATAAAGTCAAAAGAAAAAAAGAAAGAAAAAAAAAGAAAGAGAGAGAGAAAAAGGAAGAGAGAAAAAGGAGAAAGGAAGAAAGGAAGAGAGAGGAGAGGTGAGAATGGAAGGAAGGAAGAAAGGGAGGAAGGGAGGAAGGGAGGAGGAAACAATTACTAACACCAGTAAAAATGAGGACTACAAAGAAATCACTGGAGATTGAATGAATCAGTCACGACTCTGGTGTAACTATGTATGCACACTTCTTAGGATGTAAATATAATTTGAGATGATGTGTCTCCTCCACACTTAAAATAAGAGAAAAATACTACCTTACCAAAAGTCTATCTACCCGATTCTCAATTACTCATGCAATCATGCTTCATTTCAGTCTCAGACTGACTCTGCAAAGCCAGCTGTGATTACCTTATTGTTTCTTTAGGGCCAGGTCCTGATGGCTATATTCAGCCTCAACAATACATGACCTCTTATGCACCTGCCAGGAGGGTTCCCTGAGTTGAAGAATAGGAATTAAGCAAACAAGTGCTCATTCCTGAGCAAAGTTCTTGTTCTGTACAATCACACAGTGGCCAATGGGCACAGGTTAGGGCCAACAAGCATGATCAGCATTTGGGACAGGGTGGTAGAGGTTTGCTTTTAGCTGTTTCAATTCTCGTAACGGCAGCTTTGGTGAAGTCTTTTTGCCATTCCAAGTGGAACTGCCAGAATCTGCCCTTTGCCTCAGTGTGCAATAGCTTTTTAGGGTTGAGGGGGACCATCTGACTTTCTGGATTTGCAGATTTACATACAGCTTTGTCTTAAACAGGGATAGGGAACAGGAGGAATTTCTGATCAGCGTAAGGACCCTTCAGGAGCCACAGATGGAAGCTGCAGTCACAGATCAGCATTTAAAGGTCTCCATGAGCAACACTGACTCCTACAGGACCTACAGACTCTGACCTAGCTTATGCATTTGCCAATGGGACAAGTGTACTACTAACCTCTGAGAAGTATTTCAAGCCAGACTCAGAGCAATCCCTTAAGCAAACAAAACGCCCATTTGCCTCCTTCTCTTGCCCATCTTTTGGTGCTAAACATCCACTTCAGTGCTCTATGCTCCTCCCCTTACACCATGTGCATGGCCTGGGAAGTTCTGTGGATGCACAGTGCACTCTGCCTTAATGCTCAGGAGAACTGGGAAAGATAACGAGAGGGATGCCTGCTTTGAAACTGCAAATTTCCCTGACTATTCTTCTTTCCTTTGGTTTGAATCAAAGCATTGCTGAGCAGTGGGGAGGCCCTCCTCTCCACCCCACGTTTGAGCCTGTTGTTATTTAACAGAGTAACACCCTATTTATTAACTCCTGCCACTGTAAATGTGTTAGAAATGCAGAGTTTCCATGTGTGTGGGAGAAGCGTTTGTGAAAAGGGAAAGAAAGCAAGGGAAAAAAGTAATGCCACAAATAATTGTCTTGGCATTCTAGAGAAGAAAGGCATGGGTTTATGCCTGGAAAACAGTTTGTCATTTGTCTTTAATAAGAAACGATTGCAAACAGATTTCCTACAGACACTGGCCACATATTGAACTGATTAAAAATCATGTGCTTATTGATCGCC
>PPHD01016483.1:4247-15540 GCA_002909625.1 Bambusicola thoracicus
AATTTTTTTTTTTTTTTTTTTTTTTTTAAACTATGTTACAGTCAAAATTGAAGACTGTGAAAAGGGATTGGATGCTGTCCACAGCTAATGACTGCTGTTCTCCATGCTGGGCTTCCTATCAGATCCACTAGGGCTAGTGTGTTACTTCATCTGAGTTCTGCTGTCCATATCCTCTTCTCCTATGTCTGTTCTGTTTCTTACTCTGAACTCACAGTAGGGTTATGTGGTTATTATAGTTGGTTGTTATCAAAAATGATAGTGGGATTCTAATTTTTATCTAGCTTTTCTTGCTCCAGGGTGTACTTTTCCTTACTCGCTTTTTCAACCTAAGCAATGTGTATGGGAACTGTTGAATCACGGCCTGAACCTCTGATTGACCACCTGAGGCGAGCGCTGAGTCAGCCACAGGGGCACAGGTGAACGCAATTTCACCTGAGCGACCTCCTAGGCCCCATTTAAGGGCTGACTCCCAAGGAGGAAGGATCTCTAGCTGGAGATCACTCCTCTTGGAGCCCTTTGGTGAGCCTAGGATATGGGTAAGATCTTTATTTCATTACTCCTTTGTAACATGATAATCTCTCTGGTCCTATACCTGTTTGCCATACAGCAATGATATTGGAATACCTAATAAGAATGTTTAGGAGGGAATAAGTGTACCTACTTACAATTAGCATCTGATATTATATTGACCGTTGCTGTACTGTGGGACTCACAGTGTAGCACAAAAATGGGATTTCAACTTTGGAAAGGAAGAGAGAAGACTGTTTTCTGAATGTGTTCTTCAAGGCATGTAACCCCAAGGTGAGCCTGGAATCTGAACAGCCAACCTTATGAGCTAACTCTAATGCTGAAGTAACGAAGGACAATGTGGTATCTCTTGGTGTCTCTTCTACCTGTTTCTGACACTGAAAATCCATCTCCTGATTCTTGCTTGCTAAAATCTTAATAAATTTTAACCTTCATCTTCTTAAAAAAAGCTTATCCTTGTGGCTTGAAGAACGTTGGCTACTGCGTTCCCCAAGGACGGACAGTCATAGATAGGAAGTACTCTGTGTAGGAGAGAGTTGCAGTTTGTTATCATCCTTTGCAATTCTGGGTCCTTATGCCTCTCAGTTGGCTTCTGGGTCCTTCTGGTTGTGCCAGTGTAACTCTTTATGTGGAGATATACTGTGAGCGATATTAGGGAACCTATTCTCTTAATTTTTTTTTTTAATTTTTTTTTCCTCTTTGAGCGTGACTGATAGTGTGGAATGAGTATTGTTATGGAAAGAGGAGAGGAAGACTGTGTGTTTGGATAAAAATTCTGGTTAGTTGCTCAAAAATAACATCTAAGACTGGTAAGAATTCTAGGGGATTTTTCCACAATAGTTTTAGGTCTGTTGATAAAGTTTTGCCTTATGTTAGTTTTCTGAGATGCTACGGACTCTCTTATGGGGACTGTAAATGGACTGAGACCTAGATATATGTCAGTCTTCAGGAGCATAAACTCATCTTCTGAGGTTTTGAGGTACCGGAGAGGCAATGCCTCATTGCAGTGCCCTTGAGTGTGTCAGTAAGAGGGAAATTCAGGGTAATAATCTGTTAAAAACTGGAGCTCAGTCTTCCACAGCTTATCTGTCAGACCTTACTCTGCTGAAAAATGATAATGGATTCTGGTACAGGCTGCTGGAAATGGTAACATAAAATGACATAACTGTTCTGAAAACCTGCTTTGATTTTCCAGAGGCATGAGGTCATGTATACCAATAGAGGGATGTGTGATTGGTGTTTATGAAGAGAAAAGCTTCTTTTGATGGGTGTGAGTGTGAGTCCCAAAATGGTGTTAATCTGAGCTCTGGAGACTTGCCATAAAGATTAATCAGGGTCTACGGACTCACCTGATTTGTCCAAGTAAACTGCAGGATTTTCCAAATTTCCTTCGTCTGCTTTATGGACGGCATAGGCTCTGACTCCTTACTTGAAGAATTAGGTAAGGCTCTAACGATCACAAAGCAGTGCAGCCTGAGCGTCATCTTTTAGCTGATGTTAGCGAAAAAAAAAAAAAAAAAAAGGCAGCTAGCAACAATAGCAAAAAGGGAGATCTGGGCTCTATATCTGAATCACTGTTCTTTTTGCATTTCCTGTCTGTTGTTTTAAATTAAATTAATGGTCTGGGCAGAGGAACTTATTTTCCTCCTTCAGAATCCTTTCTACAAGTGAGTTTGCTGCTGGCTTTTATTATAAAGTTCCATTTCTTCTCTCTTATCTATAACTGGAAGTGAAAATTGTTGTGAAAATGTATTTAAACTGAAGGCCAAAGAGATCAGTATCGGGATATGAAGAAAAATAATCTTGAACTACAGGTAAACACTTAATTCTGATGTTTGTCTCGAGTCTTTGTATTTATCTCTCAAACCTGAAATCATAAAATGCTCTTAAAATAATTCGAGCAACTGCATTATTTTCCTTTGAGAATCCATATGAATGTGCTGTCCACAATGTATTGCCTGCCTCCCAGGAAAACATTTGTCTTTTTACATGATGGCTGTTGACAGAGCTTCTTCTTTGACTTCAGTTCTAAAGAAGAGGTGTTGTAATCTTTTGTTTTTTCCCAGAAGGTTTTTTTTAAAATATATCTCTAGTCTTTATTTTTTTATGTTATTAAAGAGTACTTGTTTGTTGCAGGTATTTGTTACTAATGCTTGAATACAAGGAAACACAATAATTCCATAACTTTAGATGTAGAGAACTCTCTTTGCAAGGAACAGTTCATGAGGTTAACTTACCATATTGATGTATTGTGTATTATTTGCAGAAATTAGACTTGGTTCATGATCACATGTATTTATTGACTTTTTTTTTGTAGATTCAGATTGATTTAGACTAGATAGTAGGAAGAAATTCTTCACTGTGAGGATGGTGAGACACTGGAACAGGTTGCCCAGTGAGGCTGTGGATGACCCCTACTTAGAAGCCCTCAAGGCCAGGATGGATGGGGCTTTGAGAACCTGGTCTAGAGGGAGGTGTCCCTGCCTATAGTGGGGAGTTTGAACTAGAAGATTTTAAAGGCCCCTTCCAACCCAAATCATCCTATGATTCTATATAGAGATTCCTCTTTTTAACAGTGGACTTGTTTGCTTTTTGAAGTGTTTTTTTTTTTTTTCTTCCCTTGCTTGCTTCCTGCATTGTGGGAGGTGTTGCGCTGTGGCACGTTTCAGTCCCTTGCTTCATGATGACTAAAACTTTCAAAGCCTTGTAAGAAATTATGGATAATATGTTGAATGTTCTTGCTTCCACCTAAGGAAAAAAGTGTTTTCCTTAATCTTCATGTGAAAAACAGTGTTTCAGTGAGTTTTATGTCTATAGATAGCTGGTAAAGGAGATGAGCAATCTTTAGGAAAATCATCTGGCTGTTCCTGGACATTGTTCATGTTCCCTGTTGGATACTTTTAATTCCACTCTGTGTCCCAAAATATTAAGAGGTAAAAAAGACCTTTGAGTTAACTATGGCAGCTAGGTTGAGCTCCATCCTTGTTTTACTGATCTTACAAGTATCATGTTTATGTGTACTGAAATGCTTATGATAACTTTACTTTTGTGACTGAGTCATGAGCATTTGAGTTAACAAGACTTAGTATTATATTGTTGAAAGGATTTGGGAGTGCTCTTGTAGGCAGATAATGGTGAAGAAGTGATGAGCAGAGCAGGCTGATAATCTCCAGCCTTGGCATGGTAACTGGTGTGTGAATAAGCTATTAGCATCTTGTGAAATGCTGTTTCCTGTAGCTTCTTTCTGCAGTGGTAGTTCCCAAGACATACATTTTAGACATGATTTAAGTTGATTACTGTATTTCTGTTCTCTTGGTCCCAGGAGTACTTCACCAGAAAAAGCTGTTGCGTCAACTTGTCTTTAGTAGTTTTTCTGGAGCCAGGCCTGGCTTTTCAAAGATGAGTGGAGATGTACCATTCCCACCCCAGTATGACTACAGAGTCTCCCTTTGATCAGGATATTCTGTACGTGTGTGGAGTGGCCACTTCCAGTGAGTTCAAGTGCACTTCAGGACACAAGTGAGTGAGGCATGGGAAATGCTCTGCGCAGAACCTTTGAAGCACAAAGTTTCTGATGTCTTAAGCAGTGTGCTGTGAGGTAGGATGGAGATGCTAGCTTGCTACCTTTCCCTCATTTCTGTTGACTAGAAGCTGCCCATGTCCTTCAGGTGGTGTGTTTGGTATTGTCAGGATTCTGACACATTGAAGGATGATTAAGTATAGTGCATCCATATAGCAAAGTTAGAGTGTTGCTGGTACCTTAGATATGTGTGAAAATGTATTTTAGTAAGTAAGCAGTGTGATAGTCAAAACTCATCCGAGTAATAACTTCTGTGGGGGAATTGTTGGATGAGGCTCAGTGACCAAAATTATTCTTGTTAGATGACTGTGGATTGTAACAGTGCTGCCTCCTGACAGTAAAACTTATGTGTAGTTTATAAATATTATATTAATTATAAATCTACGATGTTTGTAGCTTCTTAAATGTTTGCAAACAACATTTGTAGATACTTCCTACATGATCAAAAATTAACCTTACTTTCCAGTTCTTATATGTATGGTGAACATTTATAATGTATGTGGATACACATCTCTGTTTATGTACACGCACTATGCATACATTTAGCTCCCAAACTGTTATGGTTTATTCCAGTTTGCCACACAGTGTCTTGGTTAGATCATGCACTTCCATTTTTTTTCTGGAGTCAAAAGTCTGCTGTATCATCCCAGATAAAAACCAAGGCGGAAGGATGGACAAGCCTTTCTGCAGGGAAGAGCTGGTTAGCTTTGGTCCAGTAACTGTGCCAAAAGACAAAGTGAATTGAAACAGAGATCAGAACACTGTTCTGCTAGTTGATAGTTTTAATCTGAGCTCTGAAGAGTTCATGTCTTTGAAGAGCAAAGAAATGTTGGCATCAAATATTGATTATGTGTACTATCTAAAATTTATAGATTTCTTTTATCTGGCAAGCTGGACTGCAGAGAGGAATGGAGTAGCCTTAGCTTGACAATAGGGTAGAAATGAATAAAAGAAATGTAATTTCAATTAATACTTCACCATGGCTATAGTGAGATCTTTTAAAGACAGAGACCATGATGTGATTTTTGTTGGGTTCGGAAGAGATAATTGAAACAGTAGGATTCTGCTAAATTATTAAGCTGTATTAAAGTAGACCACAAACATGGGCAAACTAATTGGACTACAGTAATAGGAATGTTCTGAAAAGTTTCAGGTTGTAATATACTTTTTTTTCTCCTGAAAGCTGATGAATGCTTTTTAGAGTATGAGCAATTCCCTGCAGTTTGCCTCTGATTTGATGGTGTATGTTGCCATGCGTTCTTGCTGCAGGACGTGAAGTCCATCTAATTGTGTGAGATTTAGTACAGTTATGTTTTACCTCCTAAATCCTTTAGATTATTCCTGTTTTCTATTCTCTCAGAAGTAGTTCTAAAAGTGTGATCAATAGATCCCAACATGTTATTTGAGATAACGTACATTGGTGTGTTGTTTTATTGGGTTCTCAATTAGAGGTGAGGAGGTTGCATGATGCTAATGAAGGGAGTGGAATATTGAAAATTGACAAGGACAGTTGTTCATGATCCAAATAAAATTGGAAATGTATGCTGTGCAGGGTTTGTTATCCAACTATTACTATATTTTATATATTTAGCAAGATTAATAAAATGGGCTTCTATACTCTGTAGCGTTCCTTTTTGCTTTCTATATGTCTTAAGGCAAAAACAATAATAAAAAAATCTGAATATCCCATGCTTAGCTTAATAATTTGGCTTATTCTGTTGGATCTGTGTGTGCAGGACAGTGCCTAACATAAGGGATGCCAAGGTACTCCTGCATTCTGCTAGTAGGGAATTTGTGTGCAAATTTATTAATAAACAAATGATTCTCTAGGTGCTCCGGTGATTCTTTTGTGCATAGAAATAAAGAGGTCTGAATAGCTGTGCTAGTGTCATTTGCAGATCTATCTCTGACTAATCCATCAAGGATGGGAGCCTGCTGTGAGTTTTGCATCTAGTTGGAATTACTTTTTCCTGCTTTCTCTCTATAGTAAGTTAGCAAAGATGGTTTCTGAACAGGTAAAATTGCTTCTGAGAGCAAGTCCTCTGCATACTCAGCAATCAGGAGGTGTGCCGAGCAGCGCGTTACCTCTGTCACATCCAAGCCATGTTAGGTCACCTTTCTGGCATTCCCGTAGCCCATACTGACTCCTTTGTGGTTGCTGGTCTCCAGACAGGCACTTGGGCTGACAGGAGCCTGTCTGCACCTGTGCTATTGTCTGCTTTTGTGTTCTGAAGCTCAGTGCTGAGAAGAGCAGCTGCTGACGGGTGGGTGTTTTTTGTATTGTTTTCATTTTTAATGACTCTTTCAATGAGTAAAGGTAAGGAGGTGTAGGAATTGGGCAAGAGGGGAGGAACAGCTGGTAGAAATAAGAGGTGGGAGAGAAAGTAGGAGAGAGGAAGTGTTGGGTGTGAATGGAAAGTTTCAGAGGAAACTAGAGCCTTCTGTTTTAGGAGAGCGATGTGTTGAAGCTAGTTGACTGGGGAGGGCAAATGTAAACCTGAAAACCTTTCTTCTTTCTGTTGCTATACACATGTACCCTGCATCCACTATCTCATAGGGTTGCTCTGGGTCCTTTCAGCTCACCCTGGCTCCTCATAAGCTCTGACTCCTTTTCAGGTACATTATGAAACTGGATTGCATCTAACAATGTTTGCTTCTACTGTACCTCTTAAGTACTTAAAAGCATACAATTAGCTAATGGAAGGCTTAACATGGACTTTCTTATGTATAATTACATTAAACTCAATGGCAGTGTTGATGCGAATAATTGGCTGGCTGTAGGAGTTGCTACATAATCTGAATTACAGAAACTGAATCTCAGAAAACCAGGTCAGGAAAACTGGAATCATGTCGCCAGCTTTGAGGATGGATGCTGTTTTCATTTGCATGTTGAAGGTCTTTGTATCTACAGGGCCTTCAGCCGCTCTCCAGGCATGAACTTCCCATGCAGCTTGTTTGTTGCTTGCTTCGTGTTTCTTCTATGAATGATTCTGTGTGTTGCAGTAGGACTCCAGCAGCTACAAGGATCAGCTGAGGTAATGGCTGTATTATGAAGATAAACAAATAGATTTTTAAAACCTATACAGTGCACTCTTAGTACATTTTTTGCTTTATGGGATGGCTTTGATTACCCATTTTGGGTTCCAGAAGTCACTGTGAAATGTCAGTAACCTTTTTTTAACTCTTGAGCAAGATCTTTGGCTCTTTATAGTTCCTTTGTAACCCAGAGCTAGAGCTAGACTCTCTGCATTCTATTCTAAAAATTAAAGCAATTGTTTTTGTAAAAGCAATTGAAAATCATCTGAGGACTCAGGATCTGAAGACGTATGAAGCCTTATGATTCAATTTTGTATGGGCGCATTGTTTAAATAGTCTGGGACAGTACTGTGAATTTCTACCCAAGTTCCATTAATTACAGTAAATATAGAACACAAAGTATTTGCTTAAATTATCCATAGTATAAAGCATACTTGGAGATAATAATAAGAATGGCAATATAACTTTTTTTATTCTGCTATTAGCTCATCCAGACCTATTTTTTCCCTGTGTCTTTAAATATCTTTTTGAAAATCTTTCAAAGGTAGATTTATTAACGTAACACAGTGCAGATGTCTCTGGCTGTGAAGAATAAGTCACATTGAGTTGTAGTGTTGTGTCAAAAATATCATTAAGAGGCTGAGAACAAGGGGAGCAATTAATGAACAGTCTTCATCGTGAACAAATGTCAGAGACTCCTCCAGGGCTAAGCTGCTCTATGCCATATTCATTAATTGCTGTTCTGAGCAAAGTTGGTGTTGATGACTAGTTTTAATTAAGCATACCTGAGAAAACCCATAAAAACCGATCAGAAGTATTAGAATGGAAGAATCGGTCTTTAATTTAATAAATAAATACTTTTTTCTTCTCATGGGTTTTTATGCTTCACGCAACTGTTTCTGGCTGACATTTCCTCCTAACTACTGGGATTGTCTTCATTGGAGATTTTGGCAGAGGATATCTTATTGTCTGCATACGGATGCATGCCAAGTACCGTGCACTCATTTAAATCTCTGATTAAAAACGTGCAGAAATCCATCATAACAGTAGAGAACTCTCTGTTCAGTCCCAGTCTACCTGTTGAAAAATGGTAAGGGAAGAAATAAGTGTGAACAGAAGTGTAGAAATCTTAAATCCTCATTGCTAAAGCTCATCCCAAACTTGCTGTCCTGATAGCTTGGCCAGTATTATCTCCTTGGGAAAGCAAGACAGCAGCTTTGTAGTACGAACACTTACGGAAAACTGTATTGTCCATTTTACTCAGAGACTTTTAGTTCTAAGTTGAAACTTGATGAATGGAATTTCCCAACATCCATGTTTTTATGTAGAATATAGTGTTGCAATTATCACTGTGTTTCTTTATTGCTTTTTTTTATTCTCACTCAGAAAGACATAGTTGTGATCAGTGTAGAGTAGGCTACAGGAAGAGCCAGCCTATAAGGTGAAAGCTATTTATGTGTGGGTTATTTTTTGTTCATTGAACTGAAAGTAGCAGTAATACATGTTAAATACTGTTATTTGTGGTTTTGGTGAGAGAGACTGTGGGAGAGGAGGAAAGAATATATACCACAGCTGACCTCTCCTAGTTACACCGTTTCCAGATAGTTATTTTTAGTTATACTGTGTAAAGATCTTCAGAATATGAGGAAGAGTTTGGCCAAAGAACTCTGTAGTAGATTGCAGTTTTGAGCCAAGTGGTAACTGGAAACTTTAATAACCTTACAGTAGTATATTAGAAGTGGAGATGTGCAGTGGGATGGACACATCAGGACTCAGTAAAAATAACATATCCTATGGTGGCATGCATCCAGCACTCTAAAATTAGCACTGTATCCTGGATATGATACTGCAGGTGGTCAGAAGAACTAACAGTATTCAACACCCTCTGTTGCTCAAGGAGGTCTGAACTTATTTTATGGTTTTAAGCAAAACTGACTGACTTTGATTACTGTTGTTCTTTATAGGACATAAAAACATGTAGTGTGTTTCATAGGCATTAAGGCAAAGTGCTGGCCAGCACAGTTTCATGTAGGGAGCTCCAGTCCTGAATGGAAGCCAGGGCAGAATGCCAGTGGGGTGCACCTGGGAGTAGAAGTAGATCGTGACGTATTTCTTTCTGATAATGTACAAACACACGCTCAATCATCAGGGTTGTGTGTGATTTGTTTCACATCACGCTATTTTACTTGCAGCATTATGATAGGCTTTGGCCAAATAAACTTGGGGAAAACTGCTGTTCCTTGTATTAGGGGAAGGTAAGGCTTGAGGGAAAGCAGAACTCTATTATTATGGTTTGATTAAACTGTGTGAACACTTACGCAAGTTGCATTAGGTTCAGATTAGTTTTATGGGGAAAGTCTGTACTGGCTTCTCCTCTCCATTGTCCTTCATTCCCCTGTGCCTTTCTGGAAAGACCGTCAGAATGAGACTTTTTAAGGACTTTCAAGGACTCTGAGCAGAAGGTTTCTTTAAAATCCAATGGAATGACCTGAACAAGTACGGGAAGATTTTCTTATGGTTTGTTTATTAAGTATAGAAGTTTGTTCTTCTATTTAAAAGAAAAAAACGAAAAAGAAAAAAACTCACCCAAAACACACATTTAACTCCTTCTCTCTCATATATATATATATCACATACGTATAAATGTGTTTGGAGGGGGCTACAAGAAAGACGATAGAATAGTGTTTGTGTGTAAGGCTAAATATCCTTTTTTAGAATATTTACAAACAAAATTATTATTTTTTTGTCTTTTTTTGTTAATGTTTTAGCTACATGTTGCCATCACTTTTGGAATTCAGAGTATCTTATCAAGTCCTATAATTTTTTGAGATTATCACTAAGAATAGCAGCTTCTGACTTTGAAACTCATTACTTTTAAGTATGAGGGGACATTCTGTTTTTTTTCCAAGTTCCAAGTCTGAAGATCTTTGTTGCTTTGCTCACACTCTTTTAAGTAAGGTTTATTATAATTCTTCACGACTGAACAGCTGCATGAATTTTAGTGACTTTTTGAGGAGTAAAATATTCTCCATCCTTAATTTAAAGGATATTTAATATTTTCACTTAGTTTCACTGCTAATAGTTTAGATAATCGTAGCATGAAGAGATTTAATTTTTAGATGTAATATTCACTGCTACAGAGAAAGCAGGTTATGGGTGTAGAGATAGTGGTATAACAAGTACAGAGGGTAAGGCAGAAGTTTAATTTTTCCGAAGATCAGTGACAGGGGTTCTTTCTGTTTATTTGCCAAAGTAGGTCACTGGCAGGCTTTGAAATTGTGATGGGGTCTGGGGGACACTCGTATTTTGATAGCAGAAGAAAAAAATGTGTTTGGTAAAAGTGTGTTGAAGTGATCTCATTTTTATCTCTCCTGATGTTGTCATACAGCTTTTCAGAATGTGGCTCTTCAGGGCGCTGTTCTCTTTCTTCTCTTTCTGTCTTTGTAAATCATCCCTTAAGAAAGGGGAAGTGATTTGGAAGTGTAGTGCTAGACAGCACCTGTAACTGACATTGCTACCATGCAACAAAGGGATGAGCTGGCAAGGACACCTTCACTGGTTTCTCTTTTTCTATGAAGTTTTGAATGCTTTTAGTCCTTGTGGAAATGGAAGTCCTACAGTTCAGTAAATCTGATAGCTTAAGTTTGGATTTTTTTTTTAATTATATAGCTTTGCTATTGGAGGAACACTTAATAAAATAAGGGATTTTGTAAGGAAAAGTGGGCCTTTCCCCACCAAAATAAATCTGATTGTAGCATGTCTTTAGTAGGACTTCTTATCTGCATCTCAAAAGAACATGTGTGAGAGCTGTACTACTGTAGAATTGAATGACATTAGAAGAGCATTCACCAAAACATAACTTAGTGCATTAGCTTGAAGTGGAAGTGAGTTCTGCATATCTAATTCACTATCCAAGTGTATGTGTATATGTTTTTAGTCTTACATCTGCAGGTAAACAATAAATGCAAGCACCAAAAGGAGCCTTCTAAGAAAGCATGTAGTACAGAATTAATTTTGGGGAAAATTGAGTGCTGTGTTGTGGAATCTAGCAAAATTATACTTGTTATCTTAATATAATACCAGTAATGAAGGGATGCAAATATAGAAAAACTTATAATCATAGAATAGCCTGGGTTGAAAAGGACTGCA
>PPHD01016484.1:0-14378 GCA_002909625.1 Bambusicola thoracicus
AATTTAATGCATTTTCTGGGAAGGCCTGGGATTAGAATTACACTTTGTATAAGGGTCCTTTGTCTCTTTCTTTTCTAAGCTTAGTATTTTTAAATAGAAATTGGTCCTCACATCCCACTTAACTGAAGTAGTATTCACAGTGTAAGTAAGACCAAAGTTCTTGAATTGTAGCTCTAAAACTTGTACATGAGCAAATGCTATTTCTGTGTGATCTCATGATGTGTCAGAGTGGCAGCACTGTGTTGTGCAGTACTGTACACTTAGTTATTTTTCTTTGCACCTTGGATGGAATTGTGAATAATCCACGTTTCCTTATCTTTGCCACTGTTTTTGTTTGCTTGTGAGCATTGTTGTTTTTCTAGAACTTTTTAGTGGCTGGGTATCTGTGGTAGGCATAACAAATGCTTGAAAAATAAAGAAAAGAGAATCCTTTTTTAAAAGATGATACGAAGTGATAAACTTAATTTCTTTAGGTAAATGAAAGAGGACAAGTTATCCAGTACGACAGATTTTATATTCATGAAATACAAGATTTGATAGATATCAGAAATGACTATGTCAACTGGGTCCAGCAGCAGGTATTTGGAATGGTAAGGTTTCTTTTGCTTAAATTTTGTCTTCTCCCTCCACCTTATGTTTGGTTTTATCTTTTTATGGAAGCCTGTAGATTCTCTAAACATGGACACTTGGTTTTCATACAAGTATGATCACAGATGGTGATAATGAATGACTCAACTTATGTCAGGTGCTGGTTATGGAAGACACGTTAAATAGATGTCTTTCTTGTAGGGTATCATTCTTAGGACTGACACCGTTTAACGTTTCAATCAATTAGTTACAGGGTGACTCAGAATGCTATCTGTTAAGGTTTGCTGTTTCAAAAAAGTTAGGGAACTTTTAGACTCTTGGTAAGGCAGCATCTCAAATAACCTGAGTTACTGTGTGAGCTGCGTTCAGTCAGAGTAATCAAGACTTAATGAAAGCTGAAAGTGTCCTGGAAAACAAAGTCAGGAAACAGAATAGGGAGCTACAGGGAACAGATAACAAATACCATTTTCTACTTATCACTGTGTACTGATAGGAAGTGAAATAATTATTTCTTGGATCTGTAAGTGGAAGAGCATGAGTAGGAGTAAATGGCCATGCACAGAAACAATCACTTGGATAAGATTTTGTCAAACAGTTCTTTGACTTCAGTTTTTAAAGAATAGAGTAGGTTGCTTCATCTATATGAATGCAGTTCTTTTGCAGTGGTGTCTTGAAAGCCCTGAAAAGGGGAGGCCTACTTTTGCTCTGCGTTTGATGAATACAAAGCAAACGATAGCTTGTCTACTAAAAAATATAAAACTGCCAAGTAAAATAGCAACAGCAGGAAAACTGGGGGGTGTAAGGGAAGAATGAGTTGATATTTATAGCCATCACTGAGCTTTGTGTCAGCCAGGCTTTTCAGAAAAATAACCAGTGCTTGATGTAGGCTGCTGTTGGTGTCTGACAGAGATGGTATATTAAATGAGATACAGAAGGTGTAGGTAAATATTGCAAGGTCTTGGAAGTAGAGGCAGGTTGTATATTTGGAATAGAGAAGAGTATGCTGGTGAAGGATACAGAGAATTAGAAAGATGGTGACCTTCACAGCTATGCTTTGTGTAGGTGCCAACAAACCAGAATTGCATTTGTTGTGATCAGGGAAAAGAATTCGAAGATGCAGGAAAATGAGAGCTGGAAAATGGTTTTGTTTTAAAGTGTAAATGCATTTGTTGGTCAAATCAGAAGACTTGAGCAGTATCTTTACAACAGTGAGAAAATACTAGATACTGACTTCGCTTTATTAATTCATTATTTGGTCATGTGTGTATGTATCCTTAAGTCCAATTACTATGATTTATTATAGGGCTGGAAGAAATTCCATGGCACTAGTCTTACCTCTTGCATCAGTGTTGTTGGATGGCCTTTTCTTGCCTTCATGTCCACTAATTTCTTGTGCTTTTGATTGTAAAACAATAAGAAGCACTACTTGCCTATTGAACCGCTAGTAATGAATCAGAATTTCTTTTGCCAATGTTAATTTTTTTATTGTCCTATCTTGAGACAAAGCTGTTTGCTCAGTTCCGTGAGAGAAGTGTGGAAAGAGAAAGAACAGAAAAAAATGTAACAGTTCTTTAAGAATTTATGAGGGGAAAAAAAAAAGCTGTGCTTTCAACAAAAGAGGAATTGGGGAATGTTGAAGTTACTGAACAACATCCTTAAAGGAGCTGAGGGAAAAAGTGTTGTAGGGATAAATACGGCAACAGGAGTACAGCATTGCATTAATCTACCTATGAGAAATGGACTGCTGAAAGTGTTTCCTTTAGGAATTAGGGATATGTAGAGAACGTGTTTTACAGATGATGATATTTTGGCCATCACTTTGTCTGAGCTGTAGGTGTCTACATGTTGCACTTCAGAGTCTTGTGTATAATCACATTTCACATTTATTTATTTATCCACCAGGTGCACCACTTAGTTCCTTAGCAGAGCTACCTAACTTGTTCTGAATGTCTCCACACAGTCCTAGCAATGTGTATTGGCCTGTCTCAAATTGCAAAAGTCAGTTGCTTTTCTCATATGCAGTATTGTAGGTCTAAGTAATTCTTGAAATTTAATGACCAATTTTTTTGTTATCTTTAAATTTTTACTCATTTTTAAATGTTTTGAATTTAATGTGACATGCTATAATTGCTTTAGAATGAAAACATATGTGAAAGCAGATATCATTTATTAATGTGTGGGAATAGTCATTTAAGAGGTGTTCTAATGTTCCCTTTTAAAAACATGTACAGGGTGTTGAAAGGCATAGCTGTATTTGGTAGATTAATTAAAATGTTTACAATGCTTATCAGTCTTTCAGTAAGCATTCTTTTTTGGGGGGAAGCTATAGCTAAATAATTCTACATCAGAGATGAATGATTAATGCAGACACTAATGCTGCTTTTTCATCTTAATTATTGCTGCCTTTGTGCAAATGCTGACATAGGATGTCAACCATGGATTAACTGAGGTAAGATGGGTTGCAATCTGGTTTCTTTACCGAAATGTAAGGAAATCAGAAACAGGAGTGCCAAGGATTGTATGATGCGTTCCATTAGGAATAAACCTTTTACTTGTTACGACTGTAAACTGAAAAGGTTTTTATGGAGCAGAAGTATGTAATTTTTTCTGTTGCAAATTCAGAGCAGAGTTTGAAAACAAAGACTTGTTTGGTGATATCTACTAGCTGTAACAAAAGGAGTGAACTTTAAAAGGAGTGAAATTAAAATGTGTTATGTGGGGGTGGGTTTTTTTTTCTTGTCTGACCGAACTACTGAACATCTACTTAACTTTTTCTGAGATATTTCAGGTCTTCTGTTGACAATGAGTAATATTTATTTCTCTTTTCAGTAAAATAAATATATTAATTGAGTGTAAATGTAACTGTTTCTTTAACTATGGTGGGTTTTCTTCAATGAACAGAGTGATGACATGGTTCTTCTCATTCTAGCTAACAGACATGCCTGTTACCATTTGCACGTACCCATTTGTTTTTGATGCCCAAGCAAAGACAACTCTTCTGCAAACAGATGCAGTCATGCAGATGCAGGTATGAGTCAGGGTTGGTGTGCTTTTTTTTATGTTGTTGGTATTTGTTTCCCACTCTGCCAACTCAATCCTCCATGAAAGTAAGGGATCTGATTTTTTCCCCTCTAAGTATGTATATGACAGAAGCTGGTAGGAATCTCACTGAAATAAAATCAATATTTATATAAACATCCATTGAACTTTTTCCCCTTTCGTTAACTGGATGTATTCTTTCATGTGTTAGTCCATAGTAGGAAAGTACAAACAAAACCAAACAAAAATTAAAATCACTTTTTAATAGCTCTTTCCTGCTAGGTTTATATTTAAACACCTTTGACTTCATTTGCCTGTTTGATGAAATGCATTTTTTGTTTTACACGGAGGAGGGAGGTGTTATATCTATCTATCTATATATTTTTTCTTTCTTGCTTCCTTTTCTTATCCAACTTATTTTACCTGAAATATCAGAAGCTGTATTCTGTGTCTTCCGTAAGTTTATTAGTGTTGATAAGACTAATAGGTCAAGGAAAGATATTGTCTGAGGTTAAAGGAATATGAAGAAAACTTGAGTGAATTTGTTAGCTCTCATAATAGGTATTCACACTGATGTCTTCTGACCTCTTTAAGATGAGAGTGATGGATGTTTGAACTGACAATTACATTTCACTTTTTTTTTTCCCCTCCCAGATGGCTGTTGATCAGGCTCACAGGCAGAATTTGTCTTCTCTTTTTCTGCCAGTATTTGAATCTGTTAACCCATGCCTGATACTAATGGTGAGGAGAGACAATATTGTAGGAGATGCTGTGGAAGTCCTAAGGAAAACAAAGAATGTAGACTACAAGAAGCCTCTGAAGGTACTGCCAGTACATACTGATCTGAGTCTTTCACTGACGTGCTAGTAATTAAGAATATATTTTGGACAAACATTGTTTAATGATTCATTTTGAATTCTGCACTAATTGAAGTGTATGTTTCAGGTTATTTTTGTAGGGGAAGAAGCCGTTGATGTTGGGGGTGTTCGCAAAGAATTTTTTTTGCTCATAATGAGGGAGCTGCTAGATCCCAAATACGGAATGTTCAGGTATTACGAAGAGTCCAGGCTGATCTGGTTCTCTGATAAGGTAGGGTGCAATCGGCAGTCATGAATTTTCTTTCAGTTAAAATATTTTGTTAATTATGTTTGAACATAGGAGTTTGTGGTAGTTTTATTTTGAGAGGAGAAGCTGAAGGAGGTAATCTTGAAAAACTGTCATTTTTGCCATTGCTTTTTTCTTTACTTATTTTTTTTCCCAACTTTGTTTCTTGCCTTACTCCTTACCACTTGTCCCCAGTTGAGGTGACTTTGGTAGGAAGACGTGCCAACTGACTCCAAAAGCAGAATCAGAGTGGTGGAGAAAATTGATGTGGCACGTCAAACCTTTATTGTCTGCATTCGTTCACATTTATGGGCCCACTTTTTGGTAGTCACCTGGTTCTGATCTTTGACTTTTTAATCCTCTTTCAGAGGAAAACGCTAATTCGAGTTAGCACTCGCTTATGTCACTGATATCTGGATATTAATGTTTCCACAGTTGTGTTCTAAGCCTTAATTGGTTAGTCCAAGGAAGTCAACAGTGAGCTCCTCGCCCCCCTTCCCAATTAATTTAAATTATATTTAAGGACAGAGTACTGTAATAATAAGTCTCCAGCAAAAATGGAATCTTTATACAGTAGTTTCAGCAGCATGCATCGTTTGGAATACAAAACATGTTGTATCTCAGCTGTTTTTTTTAACATGCATACCTTTTTTCTGGACTACAAATGATTAAAATAACTTGTTTTAAAATACTTTGTCTGTTTTCTGTTCTTAGACCTTTGAAGACAGTGACTTGTTTCATTTGATTGGTGTTGTCTGTGGGCTAGCAATATATAATTTTACTATTGTAGACCTTCACTTCCCTTTGGCTTTGTATAAAAAGCTGTTGAATAAGAAGCCATCCCTGGATGATTTAAAAGAGTTGATGCCAGATGTTGGCAGGTAAGCAAGGAAAAAAATGAGAGAGATTAGGAACTAGTTTTGAATTCAGCACTTTCATTTGAAGGTTTAAAGAAAACGCATTCACACCTATTCACACAGGATAAACATCTCAGGGTAACTTGTAGCTAGCATGCCATTTCAGATATGTGCTATCCTTAAACAAATGCTTCTCTTAACTGTTTGGTTTTGATTTTCATCTATTCTGTGCTTTTATTGTCCTAAAAGAATCTTTGGAACTTGAAAGTTTTGAGATTCTACTATTAATTTTATAAAATAAGTGTGAACATAATTTTAGTTCTGTATATTTTGCTTAGTCCGAGGAGGAAAAGTTTTTGCTTATTTCAGAAGCAAGTGCATGCTAAATAACTGCTTGTGAGTAGGGATTTGAATGGAACCAGCAGGTAGGATTTTCGGGTGGTGTGGTGGAGCTGGTGTTAGATCGCCTCAGTGCTGTGAAAGCAAAAGGTTTTCATAGGTCAAGGACAAATTGAACACAATAATGGGAAACACATCAATGGTTAATAAGGGCTTAGCACCTCTGTCTTGAGAATCCTTCCCTGAACTGAAGCTAGACACTGGGGTATGAATTTCCTCTCCTGGAGGGAGTCGAAAGGAAACAACAGTACAAGTAATAGGAAAACCAAACCATTGTTTCTTTAAAGCTTTGCATTCTATACTTTTGAAGGCAATGTGACTTGCATGAAATTTCCCAGCGCTGCATTGCAAGTCAGCAAGCTATTAACTGGAATATAATAGTAGAACTTTTTTGGTCTCCTCTCACTGGTACGAGTACTTTGTAATTTGTTTTTCAGGGGAATGCAGCAATTACTGGACTATCCAGAGGATGACATAGAAGAGGCATTTTGTCTTAATTTTACTGTAAGTTATTTGTGATGTTGGAAGCTTTGTTTTGTTTTACTAGTAAAGCTTGTACTGTATATTACAGCTTCATCTGATGGATTGCTTGAGAAGAGGCATTGGCTGCTGATTCTCATGAATTGTTGTGTTCTGTGCTTAAAATGTTAAGATCTGTCTGCCAGTCACTATACTGTTAGCGAAGAGGTGGGAAGAAGTCCTCTATGCAGTAAATGAAATTAATACTATTTTTGTTTTAAATAGATCACTGTGGAAAATTTTGGTACAACAGAAATTAAAGAACTTGTTCCTAATGGTGCTGACATTCCTGTAGTCAAACAAAATAGGTGAGTGTTATGGATCACAGAGTACTTTGGTGTCACCATCTGTTTTGGGAACATAATTGGGCTGCTATAGATATCCTTTGCCAAGCTGCTATACTAGTGATGGGAGGCAAAACTACTGTTGTTTTTCCAAGTTGTTCTCATGTGTATTATGTAAATAGCTATTGTAGTTAGGGACTTGACATCTATGGTCGCTCAGTATGCAATATCTTTTTTTCACTTTGGCCTCAGAGGTATTTTGAAACTCTTTAGTGCCAATCTTCATTTCAGAAGGTCAGAAATGGTTTTGCAGGAAGTTACTGAATCACAGTGAAAACATTAACTTAGATGCTGTTATGTGATGACTCTTGGTATGTGAAATACCATTTCAGAGAAGTCTTCACTTTGTAGAACATATACATTAGCCTGTTATTTAGTGTCATTGTCTAATGAGTGTGTGGGGTGTGTTTTTTTCCTTCTTTCATGGATTCTGTTATTTCTGTTTTATAAAAGCAGCCTCTCCCACCCTTTTTCCCCTTCTGCTCTTGGAGGATAGGTAGAATACTTCTGGTACTCTTGTCTATTTTTGCAGAATATTATCACTTTCCTATCCCTTGTTAGTCATTCCCTTCTTGTATTTCCATTGGTGCTTTAATCTTTTTGTCTTCTGTGAGCTTTCACTTCTTGAGTGAAGGGAGAATCAAACGGAAAGGGTATAGTGTGTGAGAACCAAACATACCTAGGCTGTGTGGCATAGGAAGGGAGAAAAAATACCTTTGGGTATGTTCTTGCTTATCTCTGTTCTGTGTTTTGAGCAATGTTTTCTGTGAGTAGCGAGTAGGAAAAAGCAATGAGAGGAGATTGAGGGTATCACAAACTCTGTGCAGTGACAGTGCCTTCATCCTCTTCACTCCTCATTACTGGGAGAGAAAAACATTAGTTCAGAGCTCTGAGCATAGTGGCAAGACTGAGCAGCTTCACTGAGGGGAAAAGCAAACAAGCACAGTAAGCATCTAATGATCCTGACAGTCACTTCTTACACTGGTCAGCTTTTTTTCTCTTTAATTCTTGGTTGATAGTTGAGGTGCTTTATCTTAAACGTGATATTTTCTAAGTTCTCCAGAAGTGGTTTGTTCTGTTACAAAGCGACAGTGAGGTTGGAGTTGAAATATGAGAAAAGGTTGAGAGTGTCCGTGGAATGTATGCTGTGCTGTCATTGCTAGTTGTCTGAAGAAGTCCTTTTTCTCAGGGCCCAAATATTCCATGATTTTTTTTAATTCAGTTGGAAAAATGTTAGTGCAGAGTATAATGATGTTAATTAGTTTACTACTGTCAGTTTTCTCTGGAGAAACCTTTCTGTCCGCTGTTAATATTCCACAGCGTGCCTAAAATAGGGAAGATATGTTCTAGAGCTTAATAATACTGTATCATCAAAACGTGCTTCGATGTTTCTTTACATTGTTGGTGATGTTATTCAAATAACTGGAGTCACTGTGCCAATGGAGAAACTAATGGTATTAACTAGGATCATTTAATAAATAAATGAAATTTTAATAAATACTGTATGGGGAGATTTTAACAACTAGCTTCTGCTGAAGATGGTGTTCGCGGTAAGAGGAGAGAACTCCGTGTACTGAAGCATGGATAAGACAATCTGTTTCTCAGTATCCTAACTCCTTTTCCCTGATTCTTTTTTGTTTTTAAATGTGTAGGACTCAAATGTCTACTTGAAACTGATTTTCATCTTCAGTGCACATATGGTAACACTTTATAATAAAATCAGAGCAAAGCCAAAATAAACCAGTTTTGGCACTAGTTGGCTTCAGGACATTGTGTACAACTCCAAGCCTTTGAGCGTGTTGCCATTCAGTTCAGTTCACTGTGATGCATACAGTGATACCTGAAATCAGTAACACAAAACATTCTTGGTTTTATCTTGTACATTACAGGGTCTGTCTTGCAAAAAAATGTACATTTACGTGCTGTTTTCATTCAAATCATCCTCACCATGGCTGTAATGTGCAGAATAGAACATAATAGCTTAGGATCCTTTTTGCTCAACTTCCCGTGAAGTTTTCTGTACTGAAATGGCTACTTGTTTATGGATAGAAGGGTGACACATGCTTTTGTTTTCCTCTCAACATAATTATTTTTTCTTTGTACAGGCAAGATTTTGTAGATGCATATGTGGATTACATCTTCAATAAATCAGTAGCTTCCTTATTCAGTGCATTCCATGCAGGCTTCCACAAAGTATGTGGAGGTAAAGTTCTTCAGCTCTTCCAGCCCAGCGAGTTGCAGTCAATGGTGATTGGGAACACAAATTATGATTGGAAAGAACTGGAGAAGGTAAAAACAAACAAACAACATAGTTGGCTCTGTTTCATATATTTTTCTTAATTTCAGGATGCAAAAATAACCTCAAAGTATAATTTTAAGCCCTGTTTTCTCTATTAGCATGTGGTATGTGAGTGCCAGCCTTTACTGGATAGACTGCATAATTGAGAATCTTCTCATTTTAAGTTGTCAGTGAGTAAAGACACTAAAATACTATTTATTTTCCTGTTTGAAGTTCTCTCATCTGATTTCGGAAGGAAATCAGAGTTGGGGGGAACAAAGAGGAAGAAAAATTGCACAGAACTGAAAGACAGTTGTAAATTTAAGTTAGAAAGGGAAGAGTGAACAAAATGCACAGAGCTGATATAAGTAGATATTGTGGGATTATCCTACTGAGAAGTAACTTAATTTTCTGTTCATTTTAGAATACGGAATACAAAGGAGAATACTGGGCAGACCATCCAACAATTAAAATATTCTGGGAGGTTTTTCATCAGTTGCCTTTGGAGAAGAAAAAACAGTTTTTGTGTAAGTATTCAACAGTACTTTGCAGAAGCTTCTAAGTGAACAGGATCAGTGATTTCAAGTTCTTGCAATAAGATTGGTAATGGTGTGTTTAACTTCACATGGAGGGAAAAAAGATCAGAGTAGAAGCAATTGATTATAAGTTTGTCTATGACTTTCATGGAGTTGTCCTGAAAAGTTTTGGGTGGTGGAGGTTTATGAGATCACTGTAGACTGAAGCAGCGTTTCAAATAAAAGAAGTCCTCAACAGCGTGAGCTACTGGTGGCATCTGTCTGCTGATTACATTTTTTTTTCCCTGTGATTCGACATCAGGTTCACGTTCTCTAGTTTTTTTTCATTGTGAATAGGTGGAATAGCAAAGTTGTAACTGATGGTCAGTACCTAAAGATACTGATGTGAGAGAAAATGTACAGGCTAAGACAAGTTAGGAAAGCATCTTGTGAATGAGCTGATGTTGAGAACCACTTTCTTACTGAAACAAGCTAATTCAGGATGCTCAGAAGTACATTAAAGGGTACAGCTAGTGGATTTTAGGTAACCAGTCCTGATCTTGACTATCAAGGGCACTGGTTTCATATGTGAAAAAAAATGTTTTTCTTTGTGTACAACACGTTAGGTTACAGTGGAGGTTTCACTTATGCAGGCTGGAGATCAGGCTAAGTCATTTCTTGTTTTCAAGTTTATCTGAACAATTTCAGCATGAAAAGCCAAGTACAGCTGGAATAATTGAGAAATGTAAATAAGGACTAGAACAGCCTATGTGGAATACACGGTGTTTTATCTTAAACTGCTTTCAGGACTTTGTTTGTTTTTTTCTTGGCAGTGTTTCTGACAGGCAGTGATCGTATTCCAATCCTTGGAATGAAGTGTCTTAAACTAGTCATCCAGCCAACAGGAGGTGGAGAAGGTTATCTTCCGGTAGCCCACACTTGCTTTAATCTTCTTGATCTTCCAAAATACACAGATAAAGAAACCCTAAAATCTAAGCTGATCCAGGCTATAGATCACTACGAAGGTTTCAGTTTAGTATAACTTCAGGAATGAGAGATGTGTGTAAAGTGGGATCATTAAACTAACTTCTTGTGTCTTTTTTTTGTGGTGGTAAATTCAGTGGATTAAATGATGGAGATGATAATATAATTGATTATTTGCAAAATGTGAAGTGGTATGGATATTCATTGGAGCCAAAAAAAAAAAGGGGGGGGAAGGGGGGGGGAACAAAAATAAGGAACTGTCGTAATAAATCTTGTACAAAACCATGTTGATTTTGCCATCTTGCAATAAAATGAGAGTATTGTGAGCGGGAGTCAAGTTTCACTAACATGAATTAACATTTCATCTTATGCAGACAATTTGGCGTGTGAGTGCATGAGAGACTTGCTTAAGTTTTTCAAATCACTTAGTAAGAATATTTAAGTCTTTCCCTGATAAATTCACTTGGTAACTTTTCATTTTGTAAATAATAAATTTTTGTGATAAAATAATTATGTTCCAATAGCAGTATGGTTTCTATTGCTTGTAATTGAATATGAGCTTATTTTATGGCTTTTAACAACAACAACAACAACAAAGTGACTACTCTGATTTCTGAAGATATATTTTTCTGGTTTGTTTTAAGAACCTTAATGATGAGAATTATTGTTTGAAAGACATTCATCTTCACAGTGTACAATCCAACAAGTTCCATGAAGCAGTCACTTAATGCTGATTAAAAAACAAACAAACAAAAAACAACAAAAACGCATCAAAAACCTGCATACAATGGCATTTTTAATACGTGGATGGACGAGCTGACTTAATACACTGCTTTATTTGTAAGGACTGATTCTGTAAGTGGACGCAATTATAAAAGAGGTTAATTTATCACTGGGAACCTCTGCAGCCATGTGTCAAGAATACAGCTTAAAAGAAAAAGATGCTCCCGACAGTTGTTGCTGTCAAGAGGTTAAACGTTTATTTTTAAATGCTGAAAGTGTAGTTTATGGTTTCTAATAGAATTTTCACTTTTTTCCAGATAAATGCATTTGAAATAACTCTTTAACACCCTTTTCCCCTTTTCTTAAGATTTTATTTTTAGTATAAATGCCATGAGACAATTGTGCTTAGCTGGACACTTTTGGAGTTGACTTTCCTTCTCTGGTTAAATTCCAGATTTTGTGGTGTTAATGCATATGATGTGACTTGCAGCTGTGAAACAAATATTTATTTTTTTTAGATTTTTAAATGCAGTGACAAAAAGAATTCAAGCTATAATAAAAGTCTTGAATGAAAACCTTTGTTGACTGATGTGTATGGATGCTCGCATCATGCATCAATGATGCATTCAATCAAAGGGTAACTTCTGTGTGCAGTAAATCAAGAATGCACCTAGGACACACACAGAGATCTCACTTTAAAAGTAGAGAAATGGATTATTTACAATAAGTTGGTGAACTTGTTCAATGTAGATACACAAAGCAGATGGCGCGGTTAAGAGCATTCTTTCCATAACTGTTTTTACAACATTCTGATGCAGTTAATCTCTATTAATCCCTTTACGTGCAGCCTTTATTTCTCATCTTTTCCAACATGCGTTACCTGGCTGGCAAGTTCTCCCTGATGTGAAATACAAGAATCTGACAAATGCTGCAGCAGCTTAATCTTATTATGCGTGGGAGAAAGGAGGGAAAAAAAGTACAGTATGCCTTCGTTTTACCAGGTAATATTAAAACTTCTGAGATTATAGAACATCAAACTTGTGAAAGCAAGTACTTGGAAGTTGGGAAGTGACGAACATCAAGCTCTTTTTCACTTGTGTATCATTACATGAGAAAATGCTGTTTCTTCCCCTACCGTCCATGGAACCCTTCCTTCACTCAGTGCACCTAGTTGATACGTGCATTATTTTTCTGTTCAGTTGTGCAGGTCTGATTGTAATGCCTATCATGTAAACCCAGCACTATTTGTTTTTTATTTCCTTATAGGTCATTTTGCCATATTGAATTCTTCATCTTATTAATCCGAGAGATAAGCAACAGCCTTATTCTGTAGGTGAGATAGTTGGAGACAGAATTCAGTCCAGCTACTGAACATTATTGACTATTTGCTGAATTTAGGATGTGCTAGAAAACTTCAGATGTCCTTCATCTTGGAATTGTAGTTAATGTTTACTAAAACTGGTGTGACAATTACTACATATCTCTCCAGCATCAAAAAGACAGATGTGCTCTCTTGGAACTTTAGTGGAATTGGTAAGCCTTGTGGGGTTGAATGACTGGTAAAATTTCACATGGAAGGAAGCCCCCTGACAGAGCAGGGTGAGAGTTGCGTTCCTTGAGACTGCACTAACCTGAAACATTTTTGCACTTTCAGCCTTGATTCTATCCACCTCTGCAAGAAATGGAGTTGGATCCTACAGAGCAGGATAATAGCCGCTAAACACTCCTGGTTATGGTGCAGGTGTTAACTTGTTCAGTGCAGTGAAGCAGGTGCTCTGTTACCAAACATTATGCAAGGTAAAAGACTTTTATGCAGTACTAGAGCAGTGACTAGTCATTATGGTGCTTCTGTCACACAGGTGTTAATACTTTCCTTAGGTCTGCTAATGGTCGTAACAGCTGTGTGAAGGACTTAAGCCAAAGCTAAATGCTTACTTGTTTCCTCCAGTTAGAGAAAGTGGGGGGCTGAAGTGTTTTCTCTCCTACTTGGATTAAGTGGCATTTTGTGTACAGTATTTGATGCTGTGCGTCATGTAAGGAAGAAAAAAGAATCAACTTCCTGCTTAGGTAAAATTGCCATGGTGCTATGGATGAAAGATGCCTTCCTCCTTGTCACGTCTCCAATTAATCAAGGAAAACCTATAGGCTTTCAAAAGGATTGTGTGAACAAGTGGGGGAAAGTAGTATTTTGGGTTCCATAATTAAAAATCTCTGAAGCAGTTTTGATAACAGGATTAGCACTCTGATAAGCATTCAGAATTACTGTTGGAGAATGGTTAACTGTATCCATCTCCATTATGTTTACTGAAGGAAAGTTTTTTTGTTGTTGTTATAGCAGTGGATTCACTGCATCTGTCACTGGTACAGAACTGCAGATTGTACCTGTATGACAGACCTACAGGGACTGTTTTATTTGCCTGTATCACAGAAACTTGCCCATTGTTTTCCAGAGGAAAATTGAAGGGCTGTTGCTCTAATCCAGTATAGAACTATTAAAACTGAGCCCCGCTTAAGCACTTGGTAGGAGTTGCTACTATTAAGATTGTTTCTAATGCAGAACATCAAGGTGCAGAATTCCCCTCGAGGGTTTATGCTATTATGAAGGATTTCCAGTTGATTGCAACGCAGAGCAGTGCTACCTGTCACTGTTTCTTTTCTCCTGCTTCATGTGCACTGCTGTGGAAACGCCAGTGTCCAGCCTCTGTAGCTCCATGGCCTCTCACAACCCCAGGCTGTAAGTAAAAGTCACTATGGGTTGTCAGTTTGTTTTGTGTGTATGTGCCTTTGTTTGTGTTTGTGGCTTCTATCTAGTGGCTCAGCAAAGTCTCTTCACTACCCCTCTGTTAAGAAAACTTAATAAGCTACTCAGAATTTTGAGCACAGTATAGAACTAGAGAGGTAAAGGAACAGCAGTGGAATATGAACATAAATTGATACCTGCTAATGAATTTTATAGATTAACAGCTTTTGTGGGCTTAAAAAGCCTAAAATGGTCTCTGCATATTCAGCTGCAGAAATTACTTACTCA